>CM076972.1:6149071-6191571 GCA_039105355.1 Benthosema pterotum | reverse complement strand
GTCACATTAAAGTGCTTGTATTTAAAATGATTTGAAACACTGCTACTGCTACTAAATCCAGCGGAGCGTCAGTTCATTGAGACACGGAAGGCAGATGGGTTGCTTATCATTCATGAACCTGATGTTCATGAATTCATATGTCATCGCATTCTCATACATCCATTCTCCTCCAACCTAGCACAGCCTGTCCCTTTAAATCAGCAGCCCCTCCGGTCCTCTCTCTCCTCATGCATTCGCTCGAGCATCTCATACACGCCCATTTTCCCAGAGTCCAATTCAGGCGGGCTTCTTAAGCAGCCTCAGTTCTCTAGTCCTTCTCATGCTGAGCTGTCAGACTGCTCCGGCCGGTTAAACTTTCCCCCACCTCCCCGGCCTCCTCCCTGCAGTTCTCACTCAGATCTATGGTCTTGCTCATGGTTTGGTCAGGATGTTGTGTACTTGTCTTGTACTGATGATCACGTGTCATTGTTACTATTGTTCCAATTGTTGCTGTTACTGTACTGTACTGTACTGTACTCGGCTCTGCTCAGGGGGGTCGTTGATATCAGAGCTGCACCTTAGGTGTGCAGGTAATCGGAGATATCAAATGCGATATCAGACCTATGACTCAGTGCATAGATCGTCTGATAACGCATGAGCAAGAGCCATGCCGCCATACAATCATGCAAAAGCTTTGCAATAAATGGTTTATCGTCAATCTGAGCTGAAGTGTGTCAATGAACTAACTACAGCTGTGTCACCACTAAACCAACAGCATTTCATCATTGAAAACAGAAAACTCTCTGAGTCAGACCTTTAGCTTTATGCATGCTGCGTGTCTGTTGCAATTTCACCAACCACTGATATTATTATTAATGCTTTACTTGACTAATAAAAGTCCTGTAACCGAAAATGGTATGGGTGCGGCTTCATTGCGAAGTGACATGGAAATTGTCATTCTGTCGTTTGCTGTCGCCCAGATGAAGCGCCTCAGGGTGGTAAAGGATGCAACAGAATTACAACAATTTAAGTTGAAGATTAATGGTCAATTTGATCTGAATGTTTGACTTTTTGGTTTCCTAAATCCAGCCTGTGGAATTGTGGACAAAAGCAAAATAAAGCTTTAGTTTTGGGGTCTGTGGGGCTAAAATGTCATCAAATGGTGGTCTGTATGTGGCTCAAATGCTGAATAAACAGTGGGCCATGGTATGAAAATACCCTGGATGGGCCCTGGGTGTATGAAAACACCACACACACCCACAGCTCGAGGAGGCAGTGCCAAGATGGAGGCCATGCCAAGATCGGGATGCCAAGGAGAGGATGGTGCCAAGGTGTCATGGAGGCCAGAATCACTGCTGATACTTGGAGTGGTGACAGAAATCCTCCCACTGCCAGATGATCAGATCACGACAACAACACACAAGCTCACAACCTGTCTACAGGCCCGGAGCTGGAGTGTATTACATATACTGTATCTGTATGTGAGTCTTTATGATACAGAGATACAGTAGTCATGCCTAGCACTAGTCGTTGTCTTAACGTACAATGATAATGTTAATAGCACAGGCAGTCTCTTCACATACTAGAACAGGTCTGAAATCCAACATGTAAATATGACATGTCTAAACATGTAGCTATAGGTGTAATGTTAGAGTCCACAGAAGACATGTAAATATGAAATAAATGCTTAAACATGTAGCTACAGTATAAGTGTAATGATAGGCCCTCATTTATCAAAGGAGCGCAAATTTGTCCCCAAATTTCGGGGTATCCAACTTTTCGTCTGGTTAACCGTGCAATTTAGCCTGGAACCCTCTCAAGGATCACTGACTGGTGGTCCTCGGACCACTGGTTGAAAACTACTGGCCTATAGGACCATAAAATCGCTGTGAATGGAATGAGCTACAGGTTTGTATTCTGTAGTGTACGATTAAATCCATGCATTTTTAGGAAGTGTGCAGGTTTTGGCGCATTTTTGGGTGTACACCACGTTGATAAACGAGGGCCTTAGAATCCACAGAAGACATGTAAATATGAAATAAAAGATTAAACTATAGGTGTAATGTTAGAGTCCACAGAAGAGAATCTTTCCAGCCTGTTTCCATATCTCTAAAACTGGAGGCTCAAACTGAACAACCAACATGTACATCTGAAGCTACGATTACTTGATTTCACGCAACAAAAAACAAGAAATTGTTATCCTCTGTCAGAAATAAATCCAGACTGCAGGTTCAGAGATAATATTTAATATTTTATTGAATAACAGAGTGAATGTAAAAATAAAACAGAAAAGGACAAAAGAAAACAAAGACATTCACTAAAATGCACAAAATTGCAAAATGAACTTCAATAAACGTTGAAAGAAATGTCACTGAATGTGCCAAATCCACCCTAACTAACTTATTGAGAAAATATACCTGCATTTAGCAGATCTCTACAGTACAGTTGCAGGTCAGACTGGCAATATAGGGAGTGTGGGGAGTGTTCCTGGTGGGCTGTGAACATATTAAAGGAAGATATTGGTATCAGGAAAAAATATTATAAAAATGTGTTTGAAAAAAATCAGTAAAGCACCATTTACAGATATGTATAGAGCCAAACTGTCGCGAAAAAAAAAATGCCTTGGTGCAAGTGCTGTTGGTCTGTTCCAAATCACACAAATCATTGAATACACCCATTATTTATTTATTGTCCACCACAAAAGCCTTATTGGTTGATATCGGTATCGGAAATTAATAGTTGAACAATATCGGGATATCAGTAAAAAAAAAGTCAATATCGGACATCTCTAGTTTGGATCATATATGTTGTTATGTATCAGTGGTGGTATTAGCGCCTTTGTGTGCGTGTGTGTACGAGTGTGTGTACGTGTGTATGTGTGTGTGTGTGTGTGTGTGTGTGTGTGTGTGTGTGTGTGTGTGTGTGTGAGTGTGTGTGTGTGTGTGTGTGCGTGTGTGTACGAGTGTGTGTGTGTGTGTGTGTGTGTGCGTGTGTACGTGTGTGTGTGTGTGTGTGTGTATGCTGACAGAGCAGGGGGTATTGTTTCAGTCCTGGCGGAGGAAACCATGCAAGGCACCAACCTGCTCATTCAGGAGCCAATCGGTGAGTCGCTAATGAGTTCCCGTAGCCGATTGGCGCGGCGCGGTTAACGAGGCCCTGCAGCTGATTGGTGCGTTGTTTAACGAGGTGTTTAAGGAGCTGTCCTGGAACATCCCTCCTCTCAGCAACTCCTCAGAAAAGCCACGAGACGTCCCGAAGAACCGGGTCTGAAACACACCCAGCGATCCATCAGTCAATCAATCAATCAATCAATCAATCAAGGGGGGAGGGGGGCGAGGGGATGGGGCAACCACCAGACATGGTGGTTGACTTGGTAAGCAAAAGAAATCTTTAGTGTTTGGGGACTGTGGGGCTAAAAATTTCCTCCAATGGTGGGGGGCCCTGGGATCAAAAAAGGTTGAATACCACTGCAATAAAGTAACATTAGTACAGTACTTACAGGCATGTGGTGAACGGTGGGTCTCTTGCTGCCGTACACCTGGTTAGACGTTCGATACAACGGGTGACTTGTCTTCTGACTGTAGAACCAGAAGGATACAAACATGATCACCGTCCACGTGGGGATCTGGGATGAGTTTTCAATTTTCATCTTGTTTTATATTGTACAAATGCTGCACATTGGTTTTCAATGGGGGGGGGGGGGGGGGGGTAACAAACGATATAGCCTATCGATAATATCGCAACAGGGCCGTAGTTGGCCAGCCCTACTAGGGTGGGCTGGAAGAATGGCAGGGTGGGCAACTCGCAAAGTTTTTCACATGAATCAGTAGCTTTCAATCCTTTGACATCAGGGCCCACTATTTATTCAGCATTTGATGAAATTTTAGCCCCACAGACCCCAAAACTAAAGATTTATTTTGCTTTTTTTCCACAATTCCAGGCTGGATTTGGGAAACAAAACAGTCAAACATACAGATCAAAATGACCATTAATCTTCTACATTCTCTAGTGGTGTAGACTTGGGCTAATTCACATGATGAATATTTTAACTCTCGAGAGCGTAAACATGAAATTTATGTTTCATGTTTACGCTCTCAATGATGAGTTACATCTAGTTAACCAAACTTCCACCAGCTGGGGACCGCCTGGACGTCTCTCAATCACTGGTGGTCCCCGGACTACTGATGAAAACCACCGATATTACCTTTCATTGGGTGGGCAGGATGGACATTACCTTCAGATATTTTTTTATCCCGCAATTTTGTAACACATTTTTCCACTCAGTGCCAATTCCCTCATGTGATCCTGAGCTCTACACACACTCCGCCAACCTGGGGAGAGCAGCAGACCGGCCTCAACATTGCAGCTGCATGGAAAGGTTGAATTCTATTTGCAAAGCTTTTGCTTGATAAAAATCCACCATAGACATATTATGTGCTACTTTCTGTGAATAGATTCTCTGCAGGTGATTCTTTTACTAGTACTGGAGTTTGGAAGCGTTCATCATTAGTACACAATCCTGTGTACCACCTGTACACAGGGCCTGTAGAAGGCACCAGCCCAACCCGTTAATACAAACGGGTGCCTCCAAAGTACAGCACTTTTATTTACTGACAGAAAGTAGCTCATAATGTATGTGTCCACTGTGGATTTTTATCAAGCAAATGCTTTGCAGATAGAAAGAGGATAATTCAACCTTTCCATACATACAGCTGCAATGTTGGTGAATTTAATGATTAATGCAAGCAAATGCGGATAAAGTCCAATTATAAAATAATCTAGAGTTGCATATTGCAGCTCGGAAGCATCTAATTCTTCATCCTTATATACAATTGGCAAGCTGAACCGGAAGCTGCAAAATTGTTGCACTGGCTGCGTTACAATGGGTTGCAATGGTGGTGCAGCTTAGCGTCCACTGGCTGCGTTACAATGGGTTGCAATGGTGGTGCAACAATGGTTACGCTAAGCTGCACCGGAAGCTGCAATGATTACGCTGGGAAAACGGCTGTGCTGCAATGCTGACGCTATGCTGGCTGTAGCTCCTCACAAGCAGCCTACCGTTCCGTGAGCAAGGGTCTCGGAACGCTGTTCTCCTCACATCCCACCTCCAAACAAACCATGGATTTTAACACGACATTTTGGAAACGACATCTCTAAGGCCAAAAGTTGGAAAGGACATCTAACGGCAGCAAAAAAGGTAATACTTAACACTTATACTTATGCTTGCGTGTTTCTCTCTGCAAAGACATATCAACTTTTCAAGTCTTTCTCAACAAAAACACTGCATGTAAAGCACATCATTGTGCATGCACGTATGCATGTGTTCCCAGCAAAGACACACAAACTTTTCCACTTTTGCTCAAAGTAAGGATTCCTAACTTGCGAATATTTACCACACTGCTTCTACCCATTTAATCACATGATGCGCACGTGCGTGCATACATGACTGCGTTATCAACTTTACAGGTATAAATGCATAGGACCGAGGCAACAGCCCAGCAGAAATTACCTTAAACCTCTATGTACATTTTACATTGTTCTGTAGTAGGCCTACGACATAGACATGACAACACATTAGTTGTCATTGTACTGAACGTATTGTTCAATATCGACGTCTTTGCCACACGCCTCATTGATTACAATGTAGCCTATTTCAAACCCCTGCAGAACAGTCTCAGTTTCTGACCCCTCATTGGCGCAACTTTACTTTGATTTTAGGGGCAGCGTTACACCAACTCCGTTGACTTCATGGGGCCAGTCCAATGGCGGGTACTCTATATAGCATTCTACTAATGGCTGTGGGATGGCATGCTACTACGGCGGCGGTGCTCTGATTTCAGTGTTTAAACACGGACGCATTGCGTTCTCATACACTTCAATAGGCGAGCTGCACTGTTTTCACTTGACAGAATACTTGGTTAGAACGGTATCAAAGACGATACGTCGTCACGCTGGTTTTTAGCCAAGCTATGGTCATTGTTGCGCAACTTGCGACAACCAGGGGCAGAAAACGGGCTGGTCACGTGGTTCATGTATTCGCGTGAGCTCATAGACTCCAATGCATTCCCTACACGGTTGTCCCATTTCTTTGTCCCTATTCAATCCACGTCTATGTAGAAAATCGGCCATTTGACGGGACCTATAAAGTGAACCGAGTTTTCGTAACTCAGTTGTTCTCCCATGCCGCCGTCATATGTCCGTTCATCTCCAGCTGTGAACAATGTTTAATGATGTTTAATGATATTATGATGTTGGCGAGCTACAAGTGTGTGTGTGTGTGTGTGTGTGTGTGTGTGTGTGTGTGTGTGTGTGTGTGTGTGTGTGTGTGTGTGTGTGTGTGTGTGTGACATGTCAATTGCACTTAAACGGAAATTCCACCCATTTGCAACATTTTACTGTAGTAATACACCTTACAGACACATTCAAAACAAATACTCCCATTCTGTGTCCTCTAACCAACACATTAAGTGCCATTGCCCAGTTTCATTGTACTTCACACCCAGCACAGAACAATTGCCAATCCAATAGCCAATCGCACTCATTATGCAAATGCTTAATGGCAGCTCTATACCAACACTCACTTTAAGCACTGACTGGCCCAGGGCTATGTTGGATTACACCAATGTGTTGTTGAGACTTTCTTCATCTACAGTCTGTCTTTTGATATTGCATGCACACTTTCCCATTCTCATTTCTATCTACTGTATATACAGTACATGGATGGTGTGTGACTCTAAACCTGTTTGTTACATTGATCATTCAAGGCAATGACTGATATAGTTACTATTGACATCAATAGCTATGTACTCACTCTCCACATTTTTCTGTCTTCCATTTAACAGTTTCATGGCCTCATATCACAGACCACCAAGTGCAGATCAAGACTGACCTCCCAACCTACTTCCAACAACTTCAAACCACTCTACAGCCAGGATCTGCCTGATGTTTCTTTCGGTTAAGAAGGACTCATTCTCTGCCACTGTTGCAAAACTGCTTGCTCAGGGTGTACACATCACTTAAGACAACCTCTTCAGATTTCATATGTCAATAAACATATTTTGATTTGTAACACCATTTATAATATTACTTCTTATTTATGTGTTGTCTATGTCAACGTTGATTACTTTAATGTATGGTTTGCAATCCACTACTTCAGAACCCCTGCAGTTTTCCACCAACTAGCTATTTGATTAAAAACAATGAACTCATGACATTTAGTTCCTCACAGATCCAACGCGTGGCGCTAGAGGTTCGGGGCGCGAAGCGCCCCGAACTTCTAGTTGCCTTACATGCTGAGGTATATAGACGCCTTAACAGATGACGTCACACTGGTAAACACCAGTATGTGTAACGCCCGGGATTCGAACCCAGGTCTCCCACGTGAAAGTCCAACATCTTAACCACTAGACCAAGAGGACATCCCCTTGGTTTGGGGGCAGATACTAGACTTTGGAGGCCATCACGACAGAGGCTGTAGCCACCTGCTACATATGCGCGTGCAAACTTTCAAATAGTCGGGAGTGCCACTAACCTTGCAATTCGAAACTGGCCTCTGTAAAACAAATTTGTACATAAAAAAAACCCTCCACCTACCCCCTCTCATCTTTGTACATTTCTCTTTTCCCTTTTTACCTCCTCTATGATTTTACCTCCATGATTTGCTGCCTCTGACTTCACTGAAGTAGTTGTTTTGTATGTATTTGAATGCCTTAATGAAATGAACAAGTTGGACAATATTGTAAACAAGTGTATGCTTAACTAGTGAGTCCATCCAATCAGCTCTGTCAGATTTGATGCAGTTGTACTTGAATTGTACTGTAATTCTCCAAGCTGTTATCAGTTTTGTTGTACTTGACTTGTACTGTAACTCTAATGTCTGTCAATAAAAATGTCATTCATTCATTCATTCATTCATTCATTCATTCAAATGCTGTTTTTATCCCAATATGGAGAAAAAAATGATAAGCATTTTTATTGTGATCTCTCGCCCCTTGAAATATATATTCTTTGGGTTCTTTTGTGCTTCAACAATAATAGCAATTCAAAACAGTTTTCCTCAAAACCACCCCTCCAGTCGAGATGCAGCTCAACATTATCACGACAGCTCAGCCCGTTTGTGCCGAAGCCTAGAGTATAGTTATGCAAACTCCGTTCACTTCATGGGGCCAGTCTAATGGCGGCTCATCTACAGTCATAGCTAATGGGGACAAGGACAACAAATAGGGACAAATCCCTTTATTTTACTGTCGATCGTTTTGCAGTCATTTAATTGTTACTGTACGATACTTTGAAACAGCTGAAATGTTTTGCGCAATGTATTTAAAGTCCAGCTTGTCCCTCTCTGTCAGGCTGCATGAACAGCAGCTTGAGCGCCCGGTGTCTTACCCCTCAATGTCGCAACTCTTTGCAGACACCCCCATGCGCACCTGCAACTCATCTGCTTAGTTTATGCTCCGTCGTGTGACGGTGTCGCACACGCAGACGTCTAAGATCACAACAGTCTCGTCCATGACGCGATGTGAGCTTGTATATCAGCTGCTCTCTGTGCGCAGTACTGTAGCACAACGAAGTATAAACGTCTCCTAGGGCGCACCTCTCTAGCCAACACACAAGAGGAGGTAAAATGAAACCAACCAACTTCTGGTAATTAATTGATTACATATCAGTCGTCTAATGTTTATAGACAGATACTTGGTCTAATGCAGAGGTTTTCAACAGGTGGTCCGGGAACCACGATTGGTCCTTGACAGGGTTCCAGGTGGTCCCCAGCTAAGTTGGTTAACCAGAGAATGTTCCCAGCAAACACGCACAAGTGGGCCCCATATGGGGAACGTGTGGGCTGTCTGGGTTAGAGGTGGGCATGGGCTGGACCTGGGCAATTATACTGGGTTCCATGTTGGTACTATGTGGGCAAAGTGGGCATGGGTTAGAACTGGGCAAATTGGGTAGGTCCGTTGTGGGATATAGATGGGCTAAGTGGGCCTGGGTTAGAACTGGGCACTCAAGTCTGGGCCCTATATAGGTTATGTATAGGCTAAGTGGGCATGGGCTAGAACTGGGCACACATTTATGGGTCCCTTTTGGGTTATATATGGGCCACATGGGCGTGGGTTAGAAGTGGGCGCCCATGTAAGGGTCTTATATAGGTTATGTATGGGCTATGTGGGCATGGGTTAGAACTGGGCATCCATGTCTGGGTCCTTTATAGGTTATGTATGGGCTAAGCGGGCATGGGTTAGAGCTGGGCATCCATGTCTGGGTCCTTTATAGGTTATGTATGGGCTAAGCAGGCATGGGTTAGAACTGGGCATCCATGTCTGGGTCCTATATAGGTTATGAATGGGCAAAGTGAGCATGGGTTAGAACTGGGCATTCATGTCTGGGTCCTATATAGGTTATGTGTGGGCTAAGTGGGCTAAAACTAAGATTGGGCAATAAAGATTTTTTTTCTATCGCCAATCATCGGGGCAAAAATCGCCAATGGATGATGAATGGGTCCAATTTCCTTAGACTTTACTTTACAGTTGGTCGCGCTGCTCACACTGGTTGCACTGTTTATGTGTATAAAGGTTCATAGGCCTACATGTTGAGAACACAGATGCGACTGACTGTTTGCAGTCAGTGCTGTACTGTTTACAACACGCTAGAGTTCTCAAACTCTGCCCCAACCTGACCAGGCCCAACATTTTAGGGTCAGGATCGGGCCTAATTTGCCCTAGATTGGAACAAAGAAAGAAAGGAGTGATAAGTAACGTATCACTTTCAGTGGATTAGAGCTTTTTCATGAAGCTGAACCAGCACCGCTAATGTGCGACTGCTGCTATGAGTACAGGCATGCTGCAACGTATGCACGAGAAAGAAGCAATGTGGGAAGGAGTCATGTAAAGAAGAATGTATAGAGCAGGAGGAAAAAGCAAAGTGTTTGCATTGTGAAGGACAGCACTGATTCCGCAAAGTGTATAAGGTACACAAAGGAGGTAAAGGTGAAGCAGGTGAGGGCAGAAAGGGGGAGATCTCATACACAGAAGCAGTCAAGAGGGTGGAGGAGCGTGATGACAGAGCAGCCATGGAGAGGAATGTTATTTGTGCCCTGTGAGATACTTTTGTCATAAATCTACCCTCTGGATTAAAATTAAAGTTTTTTTTTATTGCATTATTGTTTCTGTAAGTAATTTTTCTCAATTAATCAGTTAAAGTCTGATTAATATACATACTGTAGTGTATACAGTAGGCCTATATCCTTGTTCTGTGGCAATGTGGCAATTCTTCTTTTAAATGGCTTTGGCTTTAGCATCAAGGGCATGTTGTAAACGGCACAGCACTGAGTCCAGACAGTCGTGTCGTGCTACAAATTCCCAAGCTCACAACGCATTGCAAAAAACATTAAGAGACAGGAGGTGGAGTTCTAAACACATCATGTCAGAACTTTTGCTCTTTCTTTTGTGATGCGCGAGCAGCGTGACCATTTCGGCGAATTTTGCCCCGATGAAAAAAATATGAACAAAGCAAACAAAAATACAAAATAGTAAAAAAAAAAAAAAAAAAAAAAAAAACAACAACAACAAAAAGCTCAGGTACCGAATTATCAAAATGACATATGTGGAGCGACATAGTAAGGACATGTATCAGCATGGCATGTATTGGCAGGGTAGCTTCTCATCACAAGGAAGATACATAGAGGCAACTCGACAGAACGGCCATCAAAGGTACAGAGAGTATTATGGAGAAAGAGAGACCGAGAGCGGCAAGGATGCAGGTCCACAAGAAGCCTGAGATTGGTAGGGAAAACCTTTAAGTACTGCAGCAGACAGTGTAGGTCCGATATAGTTTAAATAGGGATCCCAGATTTTGTAAGAAAAAAAAGTGTCTAATTTAGAATGTAACATAAACGTGAAGTATTCACAAGGAATACAGTCCAGTGTAATGTTATAGCAGGATTTCTTTGAAGGAGCTGCATCCTTAATCCAAAACGAAAGAATATTATTCCAAAAATACACCAAAAATAATTGAGAGTTCTGCAACAATATCATGCCAATAGCTCTGCAGTTTCACACAAGACCAGAGACAATGGACATATATACCATACAGTATATGCCCTATATATCTTCTGTTATAAAATGTCTAATTTGTATCTGCCACTGCAACTGAGTGAAGGCCATCAAGGTACGACCTACAAACAGATCTCTGAGTTTATTAATGCCCTTCTTGGACCAGGTCTTGCACTGATGATTGGCGATTGAAAAAAATCTTTATTGCCCAATCTTAGTTCTCACCCATGCCCACATAGCACACACATAACCTATATAGCACTCAGACAAGGGTGCCCATTTCTAACTACTCTGGCGAGCCACAGTGTCAAATGGCGTGGAGTCAGTCACTGAGATTTCCTTCCTTCCTCCATGCAATTTGAGTCTGGAATCGCTCTCATTGACACTCAGTATGAGGAAGATACTAGAAATCAGAAAATGAGGGAGCCAACAATGGCTGGACAATGGCTGGCTGCGCAACAAGTTCAAACGTTTACACAGAAAAAATAGAAACAGGAGTTATTGCAAATATAGACATATATCTGACACATTTAGCTCAGAAGTAGAAACTGAACAGAAGGTGTTGTTTCCAGTGGCGTTTTTAGCGTGGTGTTATCCATGCAGCAGGAGGAGATGAGGAGCAGATTAGAATTGCCATCTCATGTGAGAGAATTATGCCACATCTTCCGTTGAAAAACAAGCCCATGTAATTTGATCAGTGGTGTAAAGTAACGAAGTACAAGTACTTCGCTACTGTACTTAAGTACATTTTTTGAGAATTTGTACTTTTATTTATATTTTTCTTTCCGTGAATTTTTACTTTTACTTCGTTTCATTTTTGAGCAAAAAATCGTACTTTTTATCCGCTACATTAAAATTAGAGCCTTCGTTACTCGCTGCATTTTCCACGCAAAATATACGATAAATGCCGGCTTTATCCCGTTTATAAAGTCATCGTCTTCCCTCGTTCATTCACACCCACACAGAGAAGCGTCCGTGCTGCGCCGCCTCTCTCTCTCTCTCTCTGTCTCTCTCTCTCTCTCTCTCTCTCTCTCTCTCTCTCTCTCTCTCTCTCTCTCTCTCTCTCTCTCTCTCTCTCTCTCTCTCTCTCTCTCTCTCTCTCGCTCGCACTCACACACGTGTGTGTGTCGGCATTTTGGACCAGCTCATCATCACAGCTTTCTGTGTTGTAGAACACAAACACAGATCGTTTCGGGAAAGTTACACGACTGACCCACGCAGGTGATGGCAATATAATAATAAGATAAGTCCTGCCGTGGACTGCACGAAAAACTACATCCTCGATCTCCAGGCTTAGATCTGCGCTGTGACGAAAAACGGAGTCATCTAGTACAGGGGTTTTCAACCTTTTTGACATCAGGGACCACCATTCATTCAGCATTTGAGCCACGGACCACCATTCGATTACATTTTCACACAGGCTGGATATTGCAAACAAAACAGTGTAGACCTCTTGTTTAAGTGGTGCTAATTCAGATGATGAATATTTTAACTCTTGAGAGTGTAAAAATGAAACCAAGTGGACCCGCAAGGGTCCATTTGGTTTCATTTTTACACTCTCAAGAGTTACATCTGGTTAGCCAACTTTCCATCATTTCGCCTGGGGACCACCTGGAACCTTCTCAAGGACCACTGGTGGTCCCCGGACCACCTGTTGAAAACCCCTGATCTAGTAGAAGAGTTGTGATATTCAGGGAAAACTCGCGCCAACCCATAGACTCCAATGCATTAGGCTACATAATTCCCGGTTGTCAGTATTTCTCAATAGAAGTATATAGAAGAGCCTCTACTGGACTGGCACCATGAAGTGAATGGAGTTGTCGTGACTCTATGTATGATATGAGTCTCTGATGAAAATGCAGGTCGAACCGGGCGCTAGTTAAAATTGTTAAAATGTTTCAGCTTTCTTCATCTAAGTGTTTTAAAAATGTCATCAACATTTGCCCAGTGCACAGCCTACTGCAGCCTGTGCAGTCCTTGCTACTGAAATATTTATAAAGAGAACATCCTATCACTGAACATAGGCTACATCTTGGGGGTGACATAATCACAGCTTGTCCTAAGAGTAGAGTGGGTGAGGTGTGAAGGGCTAATAGGCCTATGGTGTCTGTTTTGTTTAACAATAGCTTTCCCAATTCAGGGACCTCTACTAATATGCATTTGACTGGACTGTATGTAAACACAAGCATTGTCCTAACACAGACATTAAATGCCATTGATGAATGGCCAATTAGTATAACCCAAATATTTAAAGCACAGTTTTGAGTATGAAGTGTAACATGTAAATTTTGAAGGCGAACATTAAAGACAAATTAAGGAGTGGGGACAGAAATGGCTCTCATTTTGTATGATGATAATGATAAGAGCGCCCTCACTTCTGGATATGGGGTTTTATGCATATTCTGTAGGGGTTCTGTATTTTAATGCCATTGGTGTAGACAGTGGTGTACACTATTTCTATATTGCAACATTTTAAATAATTTAAGACACTTTTGACAGGCTTTTTTGTAGGAAAAAGCGTCTTGTACTTTTTACTTGTACTTTTGTACTTTGGTACTTAAGTACATTTTAACACCCTGTACTTTTGATACTTAAGTACATTTAATTTGAAGTACTTTTGTACTTTTACTTAAGTAATTGTCTTAATGGGCACTTTGTACTTTTACTTAAGTAACTTGGATCAAGTGGAAAATCTGTACTTTTACTTAAGTAATATATTTTTGTACTTTTTCCACCTCTGAATTTGATAGTGTAGAAAATGTACCCTGACAGGTCCATTTGGTTTTTACATTGATGTTACAAATATATGACATGGGGTCTCAGAAATAGAAATGCCATTGAATGGTGGGTCTGTGATGCATGTGAAACTGTCACGGGAGACCTTGAAATGAAACGGGTTTAGAACAGTGGTTTTCAACCAGCGATTGACAACCTGTGGGTCCTTGAGATGGTTCCAGGTGGTCCCCAGCTAAGTTGCTCTCTTGAGAGTGTAAACATGAAACCAAATGGACACACAAGGGTCCATTTGGTTTCATTTTTACACTACTTCTAGAAGTTTATGATCGTTTTGGTCTGTATGTTTGACTGTTTTGTTTTCCAAATCCATACTGTGGACACAATCAAAATAAATCTTTAGTTTTGGGGTCTTTGGAGATAAACTGTCCTCAAATGGTGGTCTGTGGCTCAAATGCTGAATAAATAGTGGGCCCTGGTAAAAGGTTGAAAACCCCTGGTTTAGAATCACAAGAGCCGTAGTGGGGGGTGGGGAGGGTGGGGGGTCCATGGCATGTCTTTTCAAATGGTTGGTGTAATTTTGGGGGTCCTTGACATGAAAATGTTTGGGAACCTCTGGGTTATTTTATACAATGCCATTCTGTCATGACTGACTGACTCCACAGTCCACACTATATGTGGCGGCTCACCAGGCTTACTTCTAACCCATGCCCACTTAGCCCACACAAAACCCCATATGGTACCCAGACATGGGTGCCCAGTTCTACCCGATGGCCACATAACCCATACATAACCTATAAATAATAGTAAATAATACTAGCTTGATATAAACTGCCTTTGAATCAACACGGGCAGCAGTTGGCTGAATGCAAGTCAGCTGACTGCTGCTGGCCAATCACAGTCCGTCTAACCAGGCGCGAAGCGCGTGAGGCTCTGCACGCGATGTAAGCCTGTACAGTAGACTGAAGCTCAAGGCTATAACTGCAGGCAGACTCGATTTTAAATCTGAATTTGATTTTCTACCACTACTTCGGCAGTTGACTTTGGGTTGGTGACTCGATGCGACCCTGCGAGAGTGTGGCATAGAGTGTATTAGCGTTTGGGAGTTTTGCTGGATGTTGGGCGGTGGATGGACTATATAAAACACTGAGAGAACCAGGGGAGGGAGGCCCGCGCTTTTGCTGTTCGTGGCCGCCTGGACCTCGTCCATTACGGGAAACGGGACTACAACATCTTAACTGGAATAGGTGTTCAGAAGAGGAGGCAAAATGTTTACCGGTAAGGATCTTATTTCATTATGTTTAGTTGCACTAACACGTAACCTACAGCCAGCCGTTTCATGTTTAGAAGGAGGGGGACGAAATGGCCCAACTAAGTTTATTTTATTAGTAGTATTTGTTTTTCCTACCTAGACAACAACAGTAGGGCTTCACGATATAACTATAATTTTGTATAGACCAGGGGTTTTCAGTGGTCCGGGCTCCGGGGAATGGTCCTTGAGAAAACGTAGCTGAGATTTCAAATAATGGGAGAAAAAACAAAACTAACCATGACGCAACCTGGTGAAACTGCATCGGGGAATATAGAATGCAGCCTGCAACGATTGTTAAATCAAAACATACATTGTATAGCATGTTACTGTATAGTTTTTACAATACATAATGATGATGATGATCCTTTATCACAGGGGTTTTCAACCTTTTTGACACCAGGGAACACCGTTTATTCAGCATTTGAGCCACGGACCACCATTTGATTACATTTTCACCCAAAGCAACTAAAGAATTCTTTTGGTTTTGTCCACAATTCCTGTCTTGGTTTTGCAAACAAAACAGTGTAGGCAGTGTGGTGCTAATTCAGATTATAACTATTTTGACTCTTGAAAGTGTAAAAATGAAACCAAATGGACCCGCAAGGGTCCGTTTGGTTTAGCTAACGTCACGTCAATCAGCCACTGGCGCCCTGGCTGGCTGAGAGATAGCTATAAGCTAACTAGCTGTTTAGTGAGATTTGGCGGGCAAAACAAATTCAACCAAAACGATTATTGTCGTGTATTAATATTGTGCACAATATGCTCGGCAACTTCCAGTTCCATTACAATAGACGGGGCTAATTGGCGTGTCCCGTTTTTCTGGTAGAATAGCGACATTGAGGGACCAGAAACCGAGCGCTTATCACTATTTTTTACGTATTTGTTGTCCCCATTCTCAATAGAAGTCTATGTAGAAGGGACACCCGTAGACAGGCCCCATGAAGTGAACGGAGTTTGCGTAACACTGTCTATACTCTTAAGGCTGAGCCAGAGCCATAGAGTATAGACAGAGTTACGACAACTCCGACGACAATGCGTTTGTCCCTATTGGGCTGCATGAACAGGGCTTCAGCACGCATTAGATCAGTGGTTTTCAACCTTTTTCATCCCAGGGACCACCATTTATTCAGGACTTGAGCCACGGACCACCATTTGAGGACATTTTAGCCCCACAAACCCCAAATCTAAAGATTTATTTTGCTTTTGTCCACAATTCCAGCCTGGATTTGGGAAACAAAACAGGCAAAACATACATTCCAAAATGGCTAATTCAGATGATGAATATTTTAACTCTTGAGACGGTATAAATGAAACCAAATGGACCCGCAAGGGTCCATTTGGTTTCATTTTTACGCTCAGTTAACCAGAAGTAACTCATTGAGAGAATGTAACTCATTGAAAATGAAACCAAATGGATCCTTGCGGGTCCATTTGGTTTCAGTTGGTTTCTACACAACTAGAGAATGTAGAAGATTAATGGTCATTTGGATCTGTATGTTTGACTGTTTTGTTTCCCAAATCCAGCCTGAAATAGTAGACAAAAGCAAAAAAAATCTTTAGTTTTGGGTCTGTGGGGATAAAATGTTCCCAAATGGTGGTCCTCTGTGGGGATAAAATGTTCCCAAATGGTGGTCCTTGTGCTCAAATGCCGAATTAATAGTGGGCCCTGGTGTCAAAACGATTGAAACCCTGCCACCCTGCCATTCTTCCAGCCCACCCCAGTAGGGCTGGCTAAATCCGGCCCTGCCTCAATGCCGCAACTCTTGTATCAGGAAAAAACGAGAAATTGCGAAGCTAGTTGGCTAACAAAGCTAGTCAACCCCGTCTATTTTAATGGAACTGAAGCTAACTAGCACATCATGCACACTATTGACAGAGACCCACATCCACATCTATTAATATGAGTAGCCCTTTTTGTATACCATTATATGAATATATGTTGGGACCTTATAAAACTGTAATGACATAAAATGGGACAAATGTGGGGGTCCCCAGGTGACATTAAATTGACCATTTGTTGAGACTTGTATCATGAACCATTCTGTTGTCGAATAATGTAGGAGGTGAAAACAGCAGATCTTCAAGCTCACAATGCATCGATAGATCTGCTATTTTCACAATATTTGAATACACTAAATTGGTGGTTTTCAACCATTTTCATAACAGGTCCCACTATATATCCAGCATTTGAGGCGTGCCGTGCACCACCATTTTGTGACATTTTAGCTGCCCAAAACTAACGATTTCTTTTGCTTTTCTCCACAATTCCAGGCTGGATTAGGCAAACAACAGGTATACATAGATAAGAAAAAGAGCATTAATCTTGTACATTTTGTAATTGTGTAGACTTGAGCTAATTCAGATGATGAATTCTTTATTTTAACTCTTTAAGAGTGTAAACATGGTTTCATCTGTATTTGGTTTCATCTGTATCTGGTTAGCCAAATTTACATCTGGTTAGCCAACTTTCCATTATTTATCTGGGAACCACCTGGAACTCTCTCAAGGACCACTGGTGGTCCCCAAACCACTGGTTGAAAACCACTGCACTAAATGTAATATCTCAACTGAACTACAATTCACTACAGGTGCTTTTCAGGGTGGGGTCCCGGTCCAACTGTGGTTGTGGGTTCTTGCCTGGAATCCAATTGTGTAATGTCACAAACAGTGTTCTGACTCTCAAACCAGGCAGATCATGCATATTCTAATGCATATGGTTAATAGCACCCAGAGAAACTATGAAAAATAATTATGAGTGGTTGTTTAGGCTACAGAGTGTATAAACACTATCAAAAGGCAACATTTATGATACATTTGAATTTTAAATTCATGGTGAAGCACCTTTGATCTAAACATAGACACACAAGCAGTTGGTTGTCTAATCTCCCTCTGTCTCTTGTGAAGGGGTCCCTGCCTTACAACCTGCGTTCCTGAATTCTGTCCCTCCCATCCAGACAGCCAACCAAACGAGGTACAAAGCATAGCACATCAAATTGTCCTATCACTTAAAATATAAACAGAACAGTAAACTTATATAGACTCCCGTCTGTTTTCAGATTTCGGCTGTTTACATAAGAGTTTGGCAAAAACACCAGCGAGATTAGGAGGAGTTTCTACGTGAATGACGTTGATCAATATGGGCTTGAAAGTCATTCTGATAGTGACTATATTCCTGGGACTCAGATTATGGACAATGTTCTTGTAACTCCAAGCAGCAATCCTGGCACCCCGGATAGTTCTGACACAGTCAGAGAATTTAGTAATAATGTTGAAGTGGCTGTCAGCTTTGAAGAGGACTTGAGAAAATGGGCCTCACAATTCCATGTAACAAAAAGATTAGGGGATGCATTGTTGTCCATATTGTTTTTTACATTACATTTTATAGTAGGATGAAATGTGTTAACACTCACATGTAGACCATTCATGTTTTGTCTTGCTTTCTAACAGAATCTGATAAGGATGACCTGGGGAAGAAGAAGCTGCCCTCGCTCACTGCTCCACCGAAGGCCCCGTCCAGCAAAAAACAGGCTGCCAGTGAGTATTACTGATATTAAAAAAAATAAAATAAAGGTGCACAGGATTCTTACTTGCCTACTTGCCTAAGCTACCTTTCACATGGGCATTGAACCATATTTGTATTAAAAACTAATCTTGTAGGTCTAGATCCAGCCATGGCTCCAGGGGCAGTCACCACAGGAATAGGTCCAGCTGGGAGTCCAGAGACTCTAGCCGCACTGTCTGGTCTGGCAGAGATGGAGACCATCGCAGCAGAGAACCGTCCAAATCGACCAGTCAAGATCATCAAGGGCGACATGTCCATCACTCCAGGTACAGTGTAGGGCGCCGCATTTATTTGGCGACTGACTTCTAGTTATATTGTTATTTCATGAATGAATGAATGAATGAATGACTGAATGAATGAATGACATTTTTATTGACAGAGATGAGAGTTACAGTACAAGTCAAGTACACACTGCAACAAAACTGATAACAGCTTGGAGAATTACAGTACAATTCAAGTACGACTACATTAAATCTGACAGAGCTGATTGGACACGCTAGTTAAGCATACACTTGTTTACAATAGTGGCCAACTTGTTCATTTCATTAAGGCATTCAAATACATACAAAACAACTACTTCAGTGAAGCCAGAAGCAGCAAATCATGGAGGTAAAATCATAGTGGAGGTAAAAAGGGAAAAGAGAAATGTACAAAGAGGAGAGGGGGGTGGGTGGAGGGATTTTATATACAATTTTGTTTTACAGAGGCCAGTTTCGAATTGCAGCCATCTGTAGGAGCCCCTTGAGAGCGGTTTTCAAGGAGTCAAGGGATTCACAAGTCTTAATGACTGTTGGTAGGGCGTTCCACATTTTGGTTGCATATGAGCGGAAGGAATTAAGTCCCTTGTTTGTGCCAAATCTGGGTTGAACATGGTTAGTGGCACTCCCTCTGGTGTTGTGGGAGTGAACCTCATTGACATTTAGGAAGTATTTGGAGAGGTTGAGTTAATGCTCCAATCAAAAGCCAGCATTCTGGTCACGTGAGCGGTCACATATGTCACAACAACCACTAACAACAGACCTACTAACCCGGACAAACGTAGCCTACACAACAGCAGATAAATAAAAGCAGCCTTGTCATGTACTATTATGTCAATTATTTGTTATTTATTAAGCCATGTAATAAGCGGGATAACACCCTTCGAACTGGCTGCGGTTGCTAACCAATTAAACACAGCCAATGAGTGCTAACTAGCATGCAAACAAAAGCAGTAAATTATGACGGATGATGTTATAAAACCTGACTCTTCTTTAAAGGGGAATTCCACCCATTTTCAACATTTTACTATGTCTTTAATAAACCTTAGATGTTGAGTAGACATGATAAAAAAAAAGTCCCCCCCCCCAATTCTGTTTTTCCTAGAAATGGAGGTCTGGAAAAAATCATTAATATCATTAATATGGTGTACAAATGTGAACCAAATGGACCTGTTAGGGTCCATTTGGTTCACATTTGTACACTCTCCGGAAAATTTTGAAAATGGGTGTAATTCCTCTTTAATGAAACTACTGATTGATATGGTCGCGATTCACCGCATTTGGCCGCTGCCATGTTTGCTGTTTGACACTGAGTGATCGGGCTGTCAGGCAAGGTTTATGCCATGTTTACAAAAAACTTTGTGGATGTAATTTTGTTTTTCTTCAGCTCATGACCAACTGGCTGATGACCCACTTCAACTTGAGAGGAACGGGGGGAAGAAGCGTCCCTTTATCGAGACTGCACTGTTGCGAGCTACAAAAGGTAAGCCGGCCTACATTTTATGGGGGAGTGATCATAGATCAAAAGTCCCATTAGCCGAACATGTGCTGAAAATCCACTCACATCAGATTTGCTAATTGCATGGTTTCAAATCACTATTTCGATTTGAAAGCGATTAATCGTTCAGCCTTACTCCTGTCATACTCTGCCCTTTAGTGTGGATAATGTGGGCCGAAGGAACTTGGTTTGATTCTCAAAACCACTCCAAAGTTGGAAAAAGTACTCAAAAATCCCCAAAATATTGAAAAGTAACAAGCAGAATCCTTGGTACTAGTAATGTGTTTTATTCACCTTTAGTGTTGAGATAGGGACAAAAACAGCAAACAAAGTATCTACAAAACTGGGCAGTTTGGCCTTGGGTCCCACACCAGTCCTGCATTGACTGATTGCACTGGGAGGACTCCACTCTTATAAATGCTAAGCCCCTCCCATGGACCATACCAATCCCTGAATTGATTCCACAATTACCCCAGTTAAACAATGTCCAGAGACATCACAGTTTTCATCTACACATTTAAAGTGTCACACAGACTACTGATCAAAATATCCACAGCATATAAACATAATTAGTACTCAATGTCCTATTTATATTGTTGGTAGGTTCCCTGAACACATACCCACAGTTGGTTTGTTCCCTACTATGGAACCACCAGTCAATTATTCATCAATCCTCCCACAAACAATCACATAATATAACCCAAACAACATAACTCTGCATCAAATAACACATTCAACCCTTAATGGTGATAAAATCAGTCCCAGTGGCAGGCTGAACTGCCACATTACCTCCCCTCTGTCCAGGCGCAGCCGTAGTGGTAGAACACCTCTTTACACAGTACCTCAGAGTTCAGGGTTTTCAGAAGACAGTCTGAAGCCTTGGCCAGGCCGCCGTAGCACTGATGCCACTGGCCACTGCAGTACAGGCACCACTGGTTGCTGCCACCACAGCTCTTCTGCTGCTGGTGGCTGGCGCCGGGGTGACGATGCTGCTGGTCGCTGGCGCTGGGGTGCCGATGCTGCTGGTCGCTGGCGCCGGGGTGCCGATGCTGCTGGTCGCTGGCGCCGGGGTGCCGATGCTGCAGGTCGCTGGCGCCGGGGTGCCGATGCTGCTGGTCGCTGGCGCCGCTCCAACCACTCTCACCTCGACCACCAGTGCTTCTTCTCGGCTCCTCTGTGCAGCCACAAACCAAGGCACCAGACGTTCCATCTCCTCCTGGGGCACCGCAGGACAGTTGTGTGGTGCATATGCCCCTTTCCTCCTCGGCGAAATCCCCTTTCTGCTCCACAAGCTCCAGTTGCATTTTAACAGTTCTGCTTCTTGTTACCATCCTCTTCCCCGGACTGGGGACCCTCCAGGTGGCCATCCCCCTCTGGGTGGCCATCCCACCACTGCCACCAAATGTCATACTCTGCCCTTTAGTGTGGATAATGTGGGCCGAAGGAACTTGGTTTGATTCTCAAAACCACTCCAAAGTTGGAAAAAGTACTCAAAAATCCCCAAAATATTGAAAAGTAACAAGCAGAATCCTTGGTACTAGTAATGTGTTTTATTCACCTTTAGTGTTGAGATAGGGACAAAAACAGCAAACAAAGTATCTACAAAACTGGGCAGTTTGGCCTTGGGTCCCACACCAGTCCTGCATTGCCTGATTGCACTGGGAGGACTCCACTCTTATAAATGCTAAGCCCCTCCCATGGACCATACCAATCCCTGAATTGATTCCACAATTACCCCAGTTAAACAATGTCCAGAGACATCACAGTTTTCATCTACACATTTAAAGTGACACACAGACTACTGATCAAAATATCCACAGCATATAAACATAATTAGTACTCAATGTCCTATTTACATTGTTGGTAGGTTCCCTGAACACATACCCACAGTTGGTTTGTTCCCTACTATGGAACCACCAGTCAATTATTCATCAATCCTCCCACAAACAATCACATAATATAACCCAAACAACATAACTCTGCATCAAATAACACATTCAACCCTTAATGGTGATAAAATCAGTCCCAGTGGCAGGCTGAACTGCCACACTCCTGTCCCTGAAATGAACAGTTTAGATCTGGTTACCTTGGGTAGTTTGGGCCATAGCTCTTGGCATGTCATACTGCAATAGGTTGCGGGCTTGTAGATCGATCCTCTATTTTGCTAAAAATCGATGCAAAAAATATTTTTTTCTTTGTCAGGCTTGTTTTAACCCAAAGACACAGAGATTTGTAAATCTTTGTAAAACAGTAGCCCGCCCCGCTGGAAATCATAATGACGAGTTGGGCTTTCCCATTTATTCTTGCTCTATATGTGCGCGACGTGAATTCTGTGTACCAAATTCAACTGTAGGCTAATATTAGATATTGTTTCCTTTGCAACTGTATCAGAGTTTTAATTAACCATTCTTACTGCAGCTGTGCTCTGATTCTTTTCAACGTTGTGTCACTATAGGGAACCCCGCCTCCCCTGTGCCGAACGATAGGTTGATGCAACTTCGACTTTACTGTCTGACAAGTCGACTTGGAAAAATCTCAAGTCGTTAATGCCCTACTTTACATTGGTTCATGTTGTCAGCATAACACACAGAAAGAATTGGTGTTCATTCTTCGTCCTTCCTGTGACTCTAATCATACTCAGGTTGCCATGGTTGCGGATCTTGGAGGCACTACGCTGGACGATGTGGTTACCGGTAGGTGGATGATCGGATTCCTGCTGAGCCATCAGCTCTCGCTCCAGTTCAACTTCTTTGGGCGTAATGGGAAGAAGAAGTTTCGAGACCTGGCCCTGTTTGATGTTTTCTATGGTAAATTTATCTTTTTAATTTCTCATTGTAAAAATATTTCAAACCTTCCTTTGTTCTTATACTCACTACAAATTTAAATGGATACCAGCAAGGCCACTGTTTGGTAATTCATTAAATGTTGTTGGAACAACATGCACTGACATTTAACTTTGTTATTCCACAAGAAAATACATTTGGACATTTGACCAAGACCACCCCAGATTTTTCCCTTCCCATTAATTCTCAACCTCCATTTCCCCTTTTATACACTGTCCATTTGTGTGGGTCCTTTACATGAAATTTTGAGAACCACTGACATAGAAATATAAGGTTTTTGAGAAAACTGTTTTGTCCATCGGCCCTTTCTGTTCAGCAAAGATTCATCAGTAATCACTGTTGCTGTCTGGTTCTACACACTGTCCATTTCATGGAGTACTTGGCTGAGCCAGCTACTAAAATATCTTTTTGTCATTTCTTTAGTGGGACAACAACAACACCCAGGCTGTGAGCCTGAAGACGGCAGAGCTGGCCCTTGGGAAGTGATTCACGGGAGCCCGAGACCGAGGTGGGAACAGGGCGTCCAGAGTGCGCAGCGCGCCTGACACAGCTGAAGACGATATTTGGACACTGTGGTACAGTAGCCTGCCCAATACGGCACTTCACCTTAAAGGGATAGTTCAGATTTTTTAAGATTATTTGTATGAGTAATACCATTGATATAGTGGTGTCAATTGCATTAATGGATGTCCAAAGTCCTGTGGTGGGTGGTTTTGGTCAAATATCAAGTACTTTTGGTCATTTTGTGTGTCTCACTGGGGCCACTCTCTCTACCTACACTGTCTCTACTCGTTCCCTACACTCTCTCTACTCTCCCTACCTGTCAATGGACTTGATATTGACCAAAAACGGAGCAGAACTCCCGCCATGGGACTCTGACAATAAATGAATACAGTTGACACCACTATATTAATGGACCGTATTTCTGAACTATCCCTTGAAGTTGAAAGTGCTGTTTTCTGTTTTGTTTTCCCCCCCGAGACTGCTGCTTCCCTCGAAAGTTCTCAAAGTTTCCGAGTCTGAAAGTATCCAGTCTTGTGTGTTCTGCAATAGATCCGTGGTTCTCGAAGTGGAGTCCTCGAAAGTTCTGAAGTTACTTAAAGTTCCGAAATTGATATTTGTTATGCACATTTGTTATTTTACTTGTTTTGCACTTGTGGTTCTCAAAGGGGGGCCGGACTTCCTTAAAAGTTCTGAATTTTCCGGATTTTTCCCCAAGACAAGCTGTTGCCTGAAAGTTATCAATTCAGTGTTCTGAAAGTATTTGTTCTGCACTTTTTTTTTTTCGAGTCTGAAAGTAATGTGTTAGGCTGTTTACAAAAAAAAAAAAAAAAAAGAAATCTGAAAGTTTTGATTTTGTTATGCACTGCTGATTTTGATTTTTTGATACTGTTTTGGAAATTAAATGCAATGTTACGAGCATATTTCATCTTTTTATTTTGTCAAACTGTCAAAGATATTGTCTGTATTTTCACCCAGGTAAAAAAGTAAACTGGCTAAAGTGAACTGTAGATGCATTTTATATCTTAAGTTTTGTTGCAGTATTTACACAGCTGGTTCATGTCAATATAGCTAACAAGTTTAAATCCCTTCAGGACCAACTTTAATTTGGATCTACATTAGTCCTGAATTTGGACTTGAAGCCCATTTAGATGCAAGTTCAAGCTCAAGAAGACTGGTGGCACACCCAAGACGCCGATCCAAGAATGGGACCAGACTAGGCCTGTGTTAGCCCATCTTACATGGGTTTCTGACTGCGTCTTAGGTGGGTGTCCAAATGGGTCATTTTAAGTTGCGTGTGCCTGTGTTTGCCTATAGGGTTGAAGTCGGATTTGAAAGGGCCTTTCAGAGGGCTATATATATATATCTCAACGCCCATTCAAATCTCACTTTCCACCCAAGTAGGCAAACACAGGTGGCACACACATGGTTCTGAGTTAAATTGACCCATTTGGGTACCACCTTATACCCAGTCAGAAACCTGTGTTGGCCCATATGGGCTAACACAGGTGGGACATTAGTGGAACCTGGGTGCAGGGCCCACTTGGAGCCCATAATGGGTGGCCTACATGGGTCCCATATATTTTGCCCAGCTGGAACCCATTTAACGCCCACTCATATCCCAGTGCTAACCCATATAGGCAAACCCAGGTAGAGCCCACATGGTTCCCACATATAATTGCCCATTTGGGTACCACCTCATACCCAGTCAGAAACCCGTGTTAGCCCATATGGGCTAACACGGGTGGGACATTAGTGGAACCTGGGTGCAGGGCCCACTCGGAACCCAGGCCCAGAAGCCCATATCAAAACCCAAGTGGGGCCCACTTGCGCGTGTTTGCTGGGATTATGGACCCCTGCGAGTCCATTTGGTTTCATTTTAACACTCTCAAGAGTAAATATTCACCATCTTAATTAGGCCCAAGTCTACAGAACTAGAAGATTAATGGTCATTTTGTGTATGTTTGGTTCCCCAAATCCAGCCTGGTATTGTGGACAAAAGCAAAAATCAGTCTTAAAAAAAAAAAAAAAAAAAGTCTTTTTTGGGGTCTGTGGGGCTAAAATGTCCTCAAATGGTGGTCCTCCCTGGCTCGAATGCTGAATAAATAGTGGGCCCTGGTATGAAAAGGTTTGGAAAACACTGGTCTAATGCAGGGTTTTCAACAGGTGATCCGGGGACCACCTGTGGTCCCTGAGAGGGTTCCAGGTGGTCCCCAGGCTAAATGATGGAGAGTTGGTTGACCAGATGTAACTCTTGAGAGTGTAAAAATGAAACCAAATGGACCCTCACGGGTCCATTTGGTTTCATTTTTACACTCTCAAGAGGTAAAATATTCATCATCTGAATTAGCACCACTTAATTAAGAAGTTTACACTGTTTTGTTGGCAAAATACAGCCTGGAATTGTGGACAAAACCAAAAGAATTCTTTAATTTTAGGTCTCTGGTGTGAAAATGTAATTAGGCCTAAATGGTGGTCCGTGGCTCAAATGCTGAATAAATGGTGGTCCCTGGATTCAAAAAGGTTGAAACCCCCTGGTCTAATGGACTGGCCTTTCCTGTGCTTTCATACAGACACTGTTAATAAAGTTATCGATCCAATCAAATGAATGAACTGAGACTGACGTCACCTCACCTGTAACCATGGAAACCATCAGGGTGGTTGAACCTCGCCGGTAGATTCTCATCAACTTTGTAAACGTCGCTGGTTTTTAGGAGGATATTCTGATTGTTCTGTGTGCTTTCAGCTGCTGTCTGCTCCTCAGACATCGTCAGATGTTCTGCTTTATTAAAAGCTGCTCAGAGTAGGATCCAGACCAGAGATAACAGTCCCTATTACTGAACAAACTAAACGCTACAGCCTGAACTAGTGAACAAACTAAACCCTACAGTTTGTAGCCTACTAGTGAACAAATGCTGCCTCAGCCTGTAGAAAACCAACCCGTTGCTAACAACACTGCAGTAACTATAGTGGTTACACCGACCTCAGTGACCCGTAGATTATTGTAGTTTCACAAGATGGTCTAGTGGCTGCATGAATAAATAATTATCACCAACACATTTCAAAAATCCACTGCAAAAGGCACACAAACAGGCGGCGAATCCCCTTCTTCACACTGATGATGCCCCCCTTGGAACACTGTCAAGGTCCACACGGACCACACTTTGCGTCACGTGTTTCTGTAGGTCACCAACGGTGGTGTAACAGCAGCATAGAGTAAAGAGTTGCTCTGATGCCACCGTGTGTCCTAAAGAAGTAACTGCAGGTCATATACAGCACTGAATCTCAAGACAGATTTCTATTATAATGTACCTTTATGCTTAAAGACTAAAGTCTTACAGCCTCCAGTGTTAATATGTTACTTCACCAAAACATGCCTCATTACTTACTACAAATGAGCCTGTTGTTGGATGATGTGAAAACAGAACAGATCTACAAGCTATCAACAGATAACAACAGAGATGTGCAGTAGTTTGTAGATTTTAATCCACCACAGCATTCTGCACTCTGCATGACCTTGTCTCTAAATACCAAAAATATATTCATGTGCCCAACATCTATCAACACCACAGTAAACCTTATAAAGAAAACATTGCGTCCAAATTTGCATATACTCTTGATGCAAAATTGCAAATTCAACCAATTGTATTTCTTTTACACAGCTGGATTATAATGGGACAATGTGAGTTTTGCTGTTGGGCCTCAAGTTAACTCCAGTATTGGAGTTTTAATTAATAATATTTATAACCATTAACCACTGATTTCACACACACTAAATCACAATTAAAGTCACAATCTTAGCATGTCGATTTAACCCCAAAGACCAAAAACTAAAGAATTCTTTTGGTTTTGTTGACAATTCCAGGCTGGATTCTGCATACAAAACAGTGTAGACTTCTTAATTAAGTTGTGCTGATCCAGATGGTGATTACTTTAACTCTTGAGAGTGTAAACATGAAACCAAATGGACCCAGAAGGGGCCATTTGTGTGTGTGTGTGTGTGTGTGTGGGGGGGGGGGGGGGGGGGGGGGGGGGGGGGGGGGGCTGCTGCCCCTGCGGCTGCCCCTGCCCCTGCCCCTGCCCCTGCCCCACTAGACATAATGACATGCAAACAGCCGGAATTTCAAAGATATTTCAAAAGTATCAGGACTTATATTAGTATTGGTTATTGGAGTATTGGTTAACATCATAACTGCATCCCTATCAACTGTGATGGACCCTTTTCAATGTGCATACAAGAGGAACAGGGGCACAGACGATGCACTACTGACCATGCTTAATGCAGTCACATAGGAATAGGAATGCATAGGAAAATGCTTTGTGGCACTGTAAGCTAACCTAACCTAACCTAACCTGGAACATAATATAAAACACAGCAGGTCTGCCTTACACCTGCATTAGGCTCCCTATAGGCCCTACTCCATTTCAGCATGATTAAACTGTTTTGTATTTGAGGCATTAGGCTACACAAGAAATAGGTTTCATTTAAGATTTTATTTTGTTACAAACTACTGCAAAACAGCATTATTTCAACCCCCATAATATGCCCTAAAATGAAACCATTTTACTGCTCTCAAGAGTCTCAAGAGTCAAACATCTGAATTATGTAATTTTCAAGAGTCCACACAATTAGAATCTTAAAAGGGATTTCCACTCATTTTTCAATATTTTACTGTCATTAATATACCTTAGAGGTCATGATAAAGTTCCCCCATTCTGTGTTTCCTAGAAATGGAGGTCTGAAAAAACCATTACCATGGTGAAATACAGCTTGACATCATCAAGATATGTTTCACAATGTCAATGAGTTTCCTTTTTTTTTCTGAGAGTGTACACATGGTCCATTTGAAAACGATCTAAAATTGTTTGAGAAAGAATAACACCAGTAGCCGGGCTGTTGCCCGAGTCCACAGCATTTCTTTCTATGTCAGCTTCAGGACTTGTCCCTATTTGCTGTTGCTATTCTAAATAGAAGTCTATGTAGAAGAGCCTCCATTGGACTGACCCCATGAAGTGAACGGAGTTTGCATAACTCTATCTATACTGTATAGATGGCGTAACTCTGTCGATACTCTGTCTCTGTGGCTCTGGCTGTGCGAACCGACAAGAGGAGACTTCTCTCCGTGCGGTGACAGGTTATTTAACTAATATTTTATTAGACCCTGCGGGACCCTGCGTGAAATCTTTTCCCGGGTCCCAGACCTGGGCGGACCCCCTTCACTTTCACCCCTGTGAGTCAGACCCAAGCGGTGCAGATGCCTACCTTGCTCACACTATGGCACTGGAGAAGTGGTGTCACACCAGCCAGCTAGTAATTAATGTAGGCAAGACAAAGGAAATAGTCATGTTTAAACCAGATATTACTATACTGCCAGTCTTGCTAGATGGCCAAGTAATAGAATCTGTGGAGAACTTCAAATACCTAGGCACAGTTTTAGACTCCCAGATGAGTTTCTCTGGAAACACAGATTATATCTATAAGAAATGTTCCCAGCGACTGTATCTACTTAGGAAGCTAAATGGCTTCAGTGTTAGTCAGCACGTCTTAGAACTTGTGTATAAGACCATGATTGAGAGTGTTCTGACCTTTCACCTTATTGCCTGGTTTGGTCACCTAAACTGTAAATCCTTGAACAAACTGTCTAGGATTGTGTCAATGGCTAGCAAAATCATTGGTAAGCCCCAAAAGGCTCTGAGCCTACTGTACAAGGAGAGGGTGAGGAGGAAAGCTCTGAACATCGTAGCCGATGGCTCCCATCCTCTCTCCAGGGAGTTTGTCCTTTTGAACTCTGGAAGGCGCTACAGAGTTCCCCTGGCGACCAAAAATATTTATAAAAAGTCCTTCATTCCAAGAGCAGTCAACACTCTCAATATGACAGAATAAGGCTCTGCATGACAGTGGTGTTGGTTATGGTGGTGATGATGATGGTGATCATGAAACAGGTTTTGTTACTGTTTTTGGTGTTGATGGTTTTTTTTTTTACTGGTGGTGTATTTAGCTTCTTACTGTTGGTAATCATGAACAGGGTTTTTATTGTTGGAGTATCTATTACTGGCGTAGATTCTCAATGTTGATAATCATGAACAGTTTTTTTTATATATATATATATATATATTGGTGTATCTTAGTGCTAGTGTCTCATTTGTTGATGTTGTGATCCTCACTGTTTGTGATTGTACTCGTAATGTCCTATATGTATCCTGTGAGCCGAAGATGAATTTCCACGCCAGTGGACAATAAAGATTTATTATTATTATTATTATTATTAGTCAAGTAAAGCATCAATGATAACAATTCACTTTCAATTCAAACGGCTTTGTTGGCATGAGAAAACATACGTTTACATACGTTTACATTGCCAAAGCAAGAACAGAACAACAAGAAACATAACAAGAAAACACAATCTAACAGAAACAGGGAAGCGTAATACAGCAGTACTACAATGTATCAATACAAAAGGTAAAAATATCTAGGTCGTAGTCTTCTAAAATAAATTTCTATGTGCTTAGGTCAATCGATGTAGGGTGTAAGAGTACAATACAATGTTTATTCTTTAGGGTGGTTGTGTTCCATTTGATATCCTTCTTTTATCGCAGCACATCATGAATCTTGCTGCTGTTAACTTCAGTTGTTGTTGAAGTTGCAACAGACACGCAGCATGCATAAAGCTAAAGGACTGACTCAGGGAGTTTTCTGTTTTGAACGATGCAGTAAAAGTAAATCAATTAAAAAATACATATGGAATTTGTATTGTTGAATTATTTCTAAAATATTAGTACGTCGTTCATTCATTTTTTCACACATGTAACTACTTTTTGTGCGTAGTGATATGGACACAAAAAAAACATATACTGTAGTTCCATGTGACAGAGGACCTGCTAATATGTTAGAAATATTTCAATAATCCAAATTACGTTTTTTTGGCATCATAAACTTCCAAAAATCTGAACTATCCCTTTAAGATGTGTATAAAGTGCTGTATTTTTAAATCACATGATAAATATTCCCCTGCAGGTTACAGTATGTTATACAAGTATAAACATCTCCTTTTTACAGGAATGTAAACATATGTGTTCTAACATCACACTGTGCAGGAACTGCATGACCTCAACAACCCTGGATACACACACACACACACACACACACACACACACACACACACACACACACACACACACACACACACACACACACACACACACACACACACACACACACACACACACACACACACACACACACACACACACACACACACAGGGCTCTGCTTCTCTCCTCTGACTATGTGAACCCTTTTCCCATTAGTCATTCAAAACACACAACGCAGCTGTCAGCCGATCCTGTAGGTTCACACTCCCAGGGGCGGATGTAACATTTCCCAATTGAGGGGGCAGGAGAAAATGGTATGGGTGCGATGAAGTCGCACCCATACCATTTTCATTTTAGGACTTTTATTAGGCAATTAAGCATCGATAATAACATCAGTTGTTGTTGAAGTTGCAACACACACGCAGCATGCATAAAGCTAAAAGTCTGACTCAGAGAGTTTTCTGTTTTCAATGATGAAATGCTGTTGGTTTAGTGGTGACACAGCTGTAGTTAGTTAGTAGCAGTAGTAGTGTTTCACATCATTTTAAATACAAGCACTTTAATTTAAAATATCTTGTGTTGTTATGCATGCCATCGTGTTTGGTGGGGCAGACTGGGTATTTAGGGGGGAACACACTCCACAACATCAGATGGATAAGACCTTCCCATCACAGCCCGCCCAGCTGTGATGAAATTCCACTGCCCTCTCACATATTAGGAGGACTACAGTATATCAGTCACCAGAAAAAGGTGAGGGCAGTGAAATTTCATTTACAGGTTTCATTTATTTATTTTTTTAATATTCATATGGGTGGGCATACCCAGATATGGAGGCAGCTACATTTTCCAAAACAATATTTTAAAAATAACTGAAACTTGTGAATGAAATTCCACGACCCTCTCACGTATTAGGAGGACAATATCAGTCACCAGAAAAAGATGGGTTGTTTTTGAATAATCCATCATGGTTAAAATGGAGTTTTAAGTTATAATGGGTTTGTATAGGAAGGGGGCGGGGCTATCACTCCATTGGAGCCTATGTATTCTATTACTTTATGAAATTAAACATATTTGCGCAACTGGGATTTTTCGGGAGTTTTAATATGTTGTTCTGGAGACCTCAAAGAAATGATCTGTGAAGAAAAATCCCATGTTACAATTTATTCCACTTGAAACGCTATTGTGCCTGGACTATAAGTTAGATCTGACCTCAACCTGGTTTGCAACTTTGTTTTTGCAGAGGAGAAAGTTCACGGCCATTTTCTAAAATAGAGAGAGAGGGGAGGGGGGGGGGGGCAGACAGAGACAGAGAGAGAGAGAAAGAGACAGACAGACAGACAGACAGACAGACAGACAGACAGACAGACAGACAGAGAGGTCATACAGAGACAAAAATGTTCAGCACAAAGTTCTGCTGACTCACTGTGTTATTCCTCTAACCACATTGACCAATATGGACTGGAGTCAATGAACCCCCCACCCCCCCCCCCCCCCCCCCCCCCCCCCCACACACACACACACACACACACACACACACACACCCACACACACAGCCCTAAGGTTCACATCTATGTCACCACCCCTCCACACTCCTCCCCTCCAATACATGTGTTTAAAAGACGCACAAATAACATTGCAGACCTGCACTAGGAGCAGACGTCTCCTCTGTCTCTGTCTCTCTGTCTCTCTCTCTGTCTCTCTCTCTCTCTCTCTCTCTCTCTCTGTCTGGTGTTGTTAACTCATTGAGTGCTGCTGACGGAGCATGGCGTCCATCACCTCCAGCTGGTCCTACAGACAGACCTTCCTGCTGCTGCTGTGCTTCAGAGCTCTCATTGCCCCGCCCACCGCCGTTATGGTACAGTATAGGAACATTTATTACTGCTTGGTGACTAACCCGACTCCACCAGACGGGGCAGTAGGGAGTTTGAGAGTCCATAGAGGACAATATGAAATAAATGCTAAATGTATTGTAGCTATAGGTGTAATGTTAGAGTCCACAGAAGACATGTAAATATGAAATACATGCTTAAACATGTAGCTATAGGTGTAATGTATTGTTAGCCATATCTCCTCTACTGGTGCATGGCTCAAACTAAACAAAAAAAAATGTCAATTTGAAGCTAATATTATGATTCTCTGCTTTCATATGACATGAAGCCAAGTACCCAATCTGTACCCAAAACTATACCCATCTGTACCCAAAACTATACCCATCTGTACCCAAAACTATACCCATCTGTACCCAATCTGTACCAAAAACGATACCCACGTCTGTTGGTCAGTGTGTACCTCATAGCTGTGCTCTGATTGGCTGAGCAATGTACATGTTGAGTATAAAAAGTGAGACAGTTTTTTATTAGCAATGTGATGTTCAATGATAAGAGTGGCCCTCACTTCACACAAGTGTGATTTAGAATTTTCCTTCTGCCAAAAATCAGTTGTGGCCTAACTGTGCAGTTGGTTTTCATGAAACTTGGTGGTATGAAGCTTGGTTGGTATAGAGCAGGGGTTTTCAACAGGTGGTCCTTGAGAGGGTTCCAGGTGGTCCCCAGGCTAAATGATGGAAAGTTGCTTAACCAGATGTAACTCTTGAGAGTGTAAAAATGAAACCAAATGGACCCTTGCAGGTCCATTTTAAATCTCAAGAGTTAAAATATTCATCATCTGAATTAGCACTGTTTTGTTTGCAAAATCCAGCCTGGAATTGTGGACAAAGCCAAAAGAATTCTTTAGTTTTAGGTCTTTGGGGTGAAAATGTAATCAAATGGTGGTCCGTGGCTCAAATGCTGAATAAATAGTAGCCCCTGGAGTCAAAAAGGTTGAAAAACCCTGGTATAGAGGACCCTGCCAAACACTGAGAGGTAAAGCAAATAGCCACACTATGGACTTTAAGCAATATGATGGCGATGCCTCCACTACGGCAGCAGGAAGTCGATCCGTGCTCCATAGATAAACCTGCTTGCTGTAGCAGCCGTTCCTGCTACGGCAGAACCTACACTTTAACGTAGTTTCCACAACGCCTGTTTGACACACGCTGCATAGATACCATGGTGACCTGTCACCATTGTGGACAGCTGTTTGCTTAAAGAGGGGTTGTCGTGATTTTTGCATTTTTTCCAATTTTGTACATGTTTAAGAGGTGACAGTATGTAAATAGACCCCTTGTTGTGTTTTTTATGTGCAATGATGTCTTCCCTTTATATTTAGGGTTTCTTCCTGGGGGCTGAACCTTTCCAGTTAAACGTGCCATCTTTAATGATATTGACAGCTACAGTGATTGCATCGTAGCAGCCGCACCAGGCGTGGATTGACCCACGGGAATACCGGGACGGCCAGTCCCAGGCAAACTAGCGTTTCTATTCTCCAAAAACGTTTCCTATACCAACTGGGCCAGACCAATATGTATTTATTTGTTTATTCATTATTTATCCACAATGGCCTGTTATAGCGCCACCCTTAGGCTGCGTATGTGCACAGCTTATCTCTGCCACCATAAGTCTGATTGCTGACAAAAATTCCACACACACTCCCTGAATGCTGACAATGAACCTCTGTTCTGAACCTCAATTCTTACCATTTTTCACAACGGCCTGTTATAGCGCCACCCTTAAGCAGCGTCTGTGCACAGCTTATCTCTGCCACCATAAGTCTGATCGCTGCCAAAAAATGCACACATACTCCCTGGATGCTGACAATGAATCTATGCCCCAATTTTACAATTTTCCACAATGGCCTGTTATAGCGCCACCCTTAGGTAGGCCACAACATTTTAGATATACCTGCATCACTCTGCATCCTTAGAACGCTAGCCTGGTCTAGCCCTCAATGATTTTGGCCTTGGGGGGTGGGGTGCCGTGGCATCCACACGGCAGAAGTGCTGCGCTCTGATTTGATCTCACTAACGTTCGTCATCCCCGGCCCTTCCCCCTCCCGTCCACTGCTGTTCTACGTCACATCATTTAGAGCGACGCCCACCCCGGAAGGTTCACTCCCACTTGAAGGCCACTTTCCAACGTGCGTTAGTCCAGGCTTTCCGTTTTCGTGCAAGGCGAACGAAAATGAAAGCCTGGGTGTCGAGGCTATTAGAACGCAAACATGAACCTTTTGAGAAATTTGAGAAAATTCCAGGGCAGGCCAGGCCCAGCCAAAGTAGAAAGTACCAGTGCAGCGTTTTTATGCTACAAAAAAAAAAAAAAAAAAAAAAAAAACTAAATCAGCCAGGCTCGTCAGAAGGCGTACACATACAATCCAGTTTGAGCATAATTGTTTTTACATGGTAATGAGACTGTATTCCTATTTTTAATGCACAAAATAGTTGTTAAGTGTGGCCAAAATTACATTCATCACAAGATATCTTTGTCACATGGACAGAGACAGTGGTGGACTGGGCAAAACAAATCGGCCTGGACATTTTTAGCGTGATTTGGCCTAGACCGGCCCACCACAACCAGCGTGTGATGGACCTGTTCTACCTGGGGCCTATTTCACGAAAGGTGGATTAGGGGAAAGCCAGGATTTAACTGATATCCGGTTTATTATATCCTAGATTAGCGTTCATTCGGTTTCATGAAAACTGGTTAATCTTGCCAGATTAACTTGACCAGTTAACCTGGATATGTTGAGGCTTGATTTGGTTTCATGAAAGCAATGCCACATTAGTTCCCATGGAAACTAATGCTATGGACTTGGCCTGCTCCGGACCAGGCTAACAGTCAGGTTTAACCTAATCCTCATGTCTTCGCTGTTTATTAGGCCAATCCAATGACTTTTTACAGTTATTTCAACACCTGTGGTTGTATATGTACTCAACTTGATTAGCTCCGCAGGAGTACACTTCTGTGCAGGGACGACCACCCGTGCAGTCATAGATTTTCCTTTTTTATATTTAAAAATAATAATAATAAAATGTGATAGATAGATAGATAGATAGAGTTTCATGGTGCATAATAGCATATGATTGATATACCGTATTTACACACTTCGTTCAGGGAGCACAATGCAATCAGTGCACTATTTCAGAAAGCGTATAGCCCGATATAGACGCGTTTTAAACAGTAGCTCACCCTCCCCATTTCGGAGATATGATATGAATATGGTCTTCATTCCTCAACTTTTATTTTTGACAACTTATGCGTTCAGTCTATTGGCAATAGTTTGCCATGGATTGGATCCGCCATGCCATGTCCCTGGCCTTATTAGTCGCACACGTCCCTTTATTAATGAACGCCTTCGAGATCATCATCAGCTGCTGCTGCGCTTCTGCTGTGAAAAGCATGGCCATAGATATATATAAGAAGGCTTTCTTATATCTATGGGCACGGCTCTCTGGCTCTTGCCGGTCTCGCTGATTGGTCACGCTCAAGGAATCTACGATCCTCATCAAGGCTTTTCAAGCAGTATGTGCACGAGCCTGCAAGCGAGGCTATATGATCATGGCTCGCTAAATCCGCACATTTTGAGCCTCGCTTGGCTTTGGTGGAACAGAATGAACCAGGCTCTAAAGACCAGGATATAAAAAGCGTGGTTTTGGCTTAAATCCCCGATTTTCTAATCCACCTTTCGTGAAATACCCCCCTGGTATATTTGGTTAACCAGATGTAACACTTTGAGAGCGTAAACATGAAACCAAATGGACCCTTGAGGGTCCATTTGGTTTCATGTTAACACTCAAGAGTTAAAATATTCATCTAAATTGGCCCAAGTCTAGTTAGAAAATGTAGAAGATTAATGCTCATTTTGATCTACATATTTGACTGTTTTGTTTCCCAAATCCAGCCTGGAATTGTGGACCAAAAAAAAAGCTAAATCTTTAGTTTTGAGGTCTTTGGAGCTAAAATGTCATCAAATGGTGGTCCGTGGCTTAAAATTCGGAATGAATAGTGTGTGTGCGTGTGTGTGTGTGTGTGTGTGTGTGTGTGTGTGTGTGTGTGTGTGTGTGTGTGTGTGTGTGTGTGTGTGTGCGTGCGCGCGTGTGTGTGTCTCAGGCTGACAGCATGGAGCAGAAGCTGAAGTTACTGGAGATCCAAGTGGAGACACTGAACCACAACAATGCAGGTTAGAAATAAGGGAAAAAGGAGTGCTGTGATAGCAATGGAAATGGTGGAGTTTTTATTATGGATCCCACCAGATTATCTGGCACAGAGGGTTTCTGAACCAATCAGAGCATGCATTCCTCCAGGCAATGGGATGGCATAGTGTGAGGGACGGCTTACGCTGAGCTATTAACACGTGTTGCTTGGAATGTTCTCAGCTCTGTCACTTTACTGATATGTGTCTTATTTCTACCATATAATGTGTTCAGATATACAGTATATTCTAACGTGATGAAGAGTGAGTTTAAACCCAGTAATACAATGGGTGCAATTCCTGATCACTGTCAAGGAGGATCGACCTAGGAGAAGTTGCGAATGCACCTACGGGGGAGTCCACATTGGTTCATGGGAGGAAACAGACATGCGCAGTACATTCCAGGAAGTTTGACGCTTGCAAACCATGCATGCCATTGGTCTCTTGGATGGTTTGACTTCCTGATCTGTACTGCGCATGTCTGTTTCCTCCCATGAACCAATGTGGACTCCCCCGTGGGTGCCTTCGCTTCATCTCCTGGATTGGATACTCCTTGATGGCTGTGGTGTAGCCAGGTACGGTGTAAGTCCTCTCATTGGCTGCATGGCAGCAGATCAGGTCTGGGGCCTTGAGGTAGGCCCGAAAGCCTATAACACCAGGCCTGGGCCTGGGCCTACCAAATAAATCATCCATAATAATTAAAACCAGTCATCAAGAGCTTCAACTCATGATGAACAAATCAGGGGAGTACAGTAACATTTTTAATTGGGGGGTCAGGTGATTTCTGGACCTTTTGACTTGCAGGTTTTAATTATTCTGGGTAATTATTTGGTAAGCTCAGGCCCAGGGCTGGTGGTAAGGCTTTCGGCCTACCCCAAGGCCCCAGACCTGATTTGCTGCCATGGAGCCAATGAGAAGACTTACACTGTACCTGGCTACACCACAGCGATTGAGAATTGCACCCAACGTCTGGATGCCAGAACGGGATTAAAAACGTATTTCTCTAATCAAGACACCTGTGATTGTGGACGACTATTCATAAATGGGATAAAAAACAGCTCAGCTTAACTTCTATTGGCTTGTGATAATGGGTATGTCATCACGCAGCATTTTTTTTTTTTCATGAAGCAATTAAAAAAAATATGGAGTTTTTATTTAACATAAACAAAAGTTAAAAGTTTCCAGAGCTGCAAACCTTGACAAATTCTTATGAGTACACCTGTGTGCGTGTCCCAAACACACATGCCCGTGGTTTGCCTGAGGCCCAAGATACAGCCTTTCTTTACGGCAGGCTAAATTGATAAATCTCTATAGAGCTGCGCAGTGACGTCACCGCCCCTGTTCCGGAAGTCTTTTCCCCATTCATTTTTCTCATAGACTTAAGAAAATAATTTATATCAAGACATATGAATTGGGAAAAGACTTCCGGAACAGGGGCGGTGACGTCACTGCGCAGCTCTATAGGCCCTATTTTTACCTGATACTTGTCTTAAGTCAAAACCTGGAGGTTTTGATTAAAGAGAGACAGTCTCAAGTTTTGACTTTAGACTTACTGTTAAGTATTTTGATAGAGAATCAAAAATAGGGCCCTGTGTCTCTGGGCCACGCAGCTATATCTCATGCTGAAGCTAAAGCCATATGAACCTCCTAGAAATAGAATTCTTAGGTCATCGCATCACTGTTCACCACAAACCTGTTATAATAGTCAAACCATTAGGAAATTCCCAATGATTTTTAAGTCAAATTTAAAAGTAAAACAACACTGTTTACTCAATGGTATCTGTCAACAACACAGTATCACAGGAAAAAGTCAAATAGTGACTTTTTTCCAGACCCCACATAAAGTCACTATTTGACTTTCCAAAGTCAAATAGTGACTTTCTGAAGAGGGCGTGGCTTTCCTTTTGTCTTGCAAAAAAAATAAAAAATGCATCAAAACAGTAGCGGCACTGATTCGAACCGCCAACCTACTGACTACTGGCCAACCTGCTTTACCTCCTGAACCACCGCGCCCCCTGCTGATTTCAGCATAGTTTTACTGAGATTAGGGTTAGGCATAGTTTTACTGAGGTTAGCGATAGTTTTACTGAGGTTAAGTTTAGGCATAGTTTTACTAAGGTTATGGTTAAGTTTAGGCATAGTTTTACTGAGGTTAGGTTTAGGGTTAGAGTTAGAGTTAGGCATAGTTTTACTACGCCTAACCATAATATCAGTAAAACTATGCCCAAATCAGCAGGGGGCGCGGTGGTTCAGGAGGTAAAGCAGGTTGGCCAGTAGTCAGTAGGTTGGCGGTTCGAATCAGTGCCGCTACTGTTTTGATGCATTTTTTTTTTTGCAAGACAAAAGGAAAGCCACGCCCTCTTCAGAAAGTCACTATTTGACTTTGGAAAGTCAAATAGTGACTTTGTGTGGGGTCTGGAAAAAAGTCACTATTTGACTTTTGACATGTGATACTGGGTTGCTGTCAACTACAACGTAGGTCCTGCCTGGACTTTAAATGAGCTGTATTTGTGGGTGAAAGGTGCCAAATGAACTTGCCTTGCCTCATTGTTGAGGATCAGCTGAGCAGAAGAGCCTGATGGATGATCATAGAGTAGTTTCAACTTACCTTTATCTTTCTGTCATATTGTTTTCAGTAATGGCTGCCAAACTGAGTGAGAGTCAGTCCCAGGTTGCAGAGCTCCAGGCCAGGATGAACTCTACTGAGGTCCAGGTTGGAGACTTGAAGAAAGAAAGTGAAGGTAATTTATTTGGGGGTGTCAGTGGTTCAGCGGTAGAATGGTCAGTAGAGCAGCTGGTTAGGAAACTGAGAGATTCCCGGTTCAATCCCTGTGAGCTCCCCAGTGTTGGTGACCAAGTGTCTTTGAGCAAGAGATTGCAGGTTGTCGCCTCGCATGGTTTCCTCTCCTCTGATTGGTCCACTGAGTGTTCATTCATTCAGATGAGCTCAGAGAACAGTCATTTACTGTATTTATCATACACTCATTAAACTACATGTAATGATTGTGATCATGTAATCACTGTCATCAATTCAATTCAATTCAAAGGAGCTTTATTGGCATGATAAAACAGACATTTACATTGCCAAAGCAAGAGTCACAAAACAGTACAATAAAAACAGTTGAAAATGGGGACAAATATATACAGTTGGAGGGGGGGGGGGTACAAATTTTTGTAGACAGAGTTATGCTACAATGCATTGTTTTATAAAAGGTTATAGCACATTATAACAACATTTTTATTGCTACTTCAAGACAGATCATGCAGAATAAGAAGAAAACTAACAGATTCCCTATCTGTTTAAATGTAGCAGCTCTGTTTACATGGAAGAGTCTGGATAGTACAGATTGTAGTCCTTAGGGTGGTTGAGTTCCCATTGGCCAATCTTCTTACGTCGCAACGGTGCACAAATCTTTATATTAGTAATCACTGTCATCAATAACTGAATTCTTGTATTGATTTCAGCTCATGCTGCCCAACTGGACCATCTGGAGAGTGAGTACATTTATTCAGTGTTGGGACATGTGTAACTTAATATATTACATAATATATTACCAAAACGCAGTAACATGTAATATAAATATATTACTTAACAAAAAAAATCTAATATATTATACTTTTCTTTCGGCACTACTGCGTTACTTTCAATATTAATATTATTATATTATTTCTGTCAATCTGTCTCATTGAAAGTGTTCTTGTGAAATTATCTTGACAACTGCAGAAGTTAACTTGTACATAAACATTCAGTTTTCAAATATTAAAGGTAGGGGAAGTGATTTCACTTTTGTCAGATATCACCCACAAAAAAAAATCTGTTAAAATGCTTTATTATACAGTAAGGTGTGGAAACCATATATGGAGTTCCCCCCTCCCCCATGTTAGCAGAGGAGCTAATAAAAGTTCCCCAGGTGGTGGCGAATTCTCCTCCAATCAGGATCGAGCAGCAGGCTCACATAGTGTAGCTACTGTTGGACGCCCCTAGTGCACCAGGCTGGTACTACACCATGAATTTCAAATCACTTACCCTACCTTTAAGTACTCACACATGTTTCTATGGGTGTTAGACACTTATTGCGACCAAAATTATGATAGCTGCGTGCCACATTGTTTAATAAAAAAAAATAAAAAAAACATTTTTAAGCTGGGATAAAAATGCGTTTTAAGTGTCTTAACACCTGTGAAAACATGTGTAAGTACTTTATATTTGAAAACATAATGTTTATGTACACGTTATGGACGTAAATGTATGCAAACCGCCACCAACTGGATGAAGCTGCTGTGCATGACTAGATCAGGGCTGCCAACTTTTGGAAAGTGCCTGGAGTGTGATCTGGCACAAAGACCCTTTGGCCGCGGTGGCGGGGGAAAAAAATGCATTTTTTACCATGATTTGACACGTTTTCGCGATTATTACCATCCATTTCCCTAAATTAAGTTCTGATCCCAAACATTACATCCAATATATGTCATTAACCAATATTTTATATAATTTAAATATTTATGTTCACATCAAATGCATTTCCCAAAATCCCCACTCATTTCTGTAGTCTTATTCTAAAGCAGGGGTCTCAAACTCAATTTGCCTTGGGGCCACTAGAAGCAGAGCCTGGTTGAGGCCGCAGCCACAGCGCGTCACATGGACAAACGTTTTTTTTGCCGTTTCAAGCCTTTTTTTTCGCCATTTTCGCCTTCATTTCACTTAAATTTAAGTATATTCAGACTCACCAATGTGGGATAAAGAGTGTGTGCATATGTGGTGTTGTGTCGCACAAAAAACAAAAATATCTCTATAATAATATTTCTATTCCTTTCTATTTCCATTCCTTCCTTCCTTTTGATACCACTGTGCTATCTGTTTCATTCAGTAGCACATAATAAGATTATGATGATAATAACTATAACTGAACAATATTAAATGGACTATTTACTGGACAATAGAACCTACAAACAATACACCTGGACAAAATAACTGGACCAGGCAACCCATCAACAAAGTGGCTCTGATTTGATTGTGATGGCATGAATTACAACCAATAAGGAAGCAGTAACAAAATGTTTACTTTATCTATAAATTTATATTCCTCCTAACAAAGCCAACTACAGCAATTTTGAACTTATACAGCCACTACAAAGCAGCGCCATAAAATAAATAAAATCAAAAATATAGTTTGTCAGTGTCACTGAGAAACTAGTCTTGCAAACATGACGCTAGAGCAGCATTGGTTTCCCAATAGTTGTCATGTTTTACACATGCCTAAATAGGCTTTTATTTATTTGCGCTAGCCTCTTTGAAAACTATATACCAGTTGCGCGACGTCTCATCTTTGCTGGCAATGCTGTCTGCAGTGGTCGCTCAATGGGGCTTTGAAAATACTATTCAGCACGTTCGGTTTCTGACCCCACAATGTCGCAACGTTTCTACTAGATGGCTATGATTCTATCCAGCGCAGATGTAAGCCTGCCCTGGAGCAACGACAACACCGTTCACTACAAGGCAAGGGGGACACAACAGCTCGTTTTAGACTACTTACCTTAGCTCAGCGTGCTGCTTTATAATCCATGCATCCGCCCGTATCGGGCTTTAGAAAACGGCTCTGCTGTCATTATT
>CM076972.1:6109071-6144071 GCA_039105355.1 Benthosema pterotum | reverse complement strand
ATAAATCAGTGCTACTGAACAGTCTTGTTTAAAACAATATTTACCAATCCATCAGGTGAACTTTATTTTATTTTGTGTCCTAAAAAGTGTATTTTACACCAAGGCTTTGGTTCTGAGATGTTTCCCATCGTGGAGAATAAATACCTTTTAAACTTCCTAAAACAAACTGTTTGGTGATTTGCATCATATTTTTAGCTTTATTAGAATAGATTTAATAGCTTTATTTTGAATAATCTTTAGAGATGTTTTGGTCAAGGGGAATTTCACCCATTTTCACCATTTTAACCCTTTCAGGCCGGGAATCCATTTTTGGATTCTGAATGAACTTTTTTATGCTGATATATACATATTTCAAGTTTTTCAGAAACCTTAGGTCAGGCCTAAATATTAATGTTCTACCTTAGAGATGTTGTGTTGAACTAAGAAAATCCCAACATAGAAATGGAAGTCTGATTTCGACATTTCTAGGAAACACAGCATGTTTTTTTTATTTTTTTTATTTTATTTTTTTTATATAATTCCAGCAATATCTCTAAGGTTTTATTATTAATGACATAGTAAAATGTTGAAAATTGGTGGCATTCCCCTTTAAAGGTATTCATTTCCAGGGGGCACACTTGAGAATATTTTCCATGTAGCATTTATACATTTATTTAATTTTCTGTGTTAAACAATGTTAAACTCACCAGCATTATTGCAGCTGTATGGAAAGGTTGAATTATATCCTCTTTCAATCTGCAAAGTACTTATTTAATAAAAATGGACATGTTATGAGCTTTCTGTCAGTAAATAAAAGTGCTGGACTTGGGAGACACTCGTTTGTGTTCACAGGTCAGACTGGTTCCTCCTGCATTATGTGCAAATCCTAAACAGGTGCAGTGGTGTGCACAGAGAAGGACAGCTAGGTGCTCAAATGAAACAAGGAGGGCCTCCCAGCCCCCTTGTTTCACCAAGGTGGCACAAATGCACCAAGTTGGCACATTTCTCACTCTATTAAGCTTTTTTCCAGACTCCCCTAGCGCCAAATTCAGTGGGAAACTCCTGGTGGAAAATCAATTGCTTTTTGGTTGGTGATTTGGGGTGAAATTGGTTGACAGGTGCCAGAGATAAAACCCTCGTTTTTCACCATTTTTCCTCCTATGATAGAGTCCTCCTTGCTTACTAGAAAGGACCATTGGTAACCAAATGGTAACCATTGGTAACCCTTATAGATCAGTGTAACTCCTGAGATTGTAAAATGGATGCTCTCAAGAGTTAAATTGTATTTAAACTAGAGCTGTCAGTCGATTAAAATATTTGATCGCGATTAATCGTGTGAGTGCTCATAGTTAATCTTTGATTAATCGCAATTTAATCACATTTTTATCGGTTCTAAATGTACCTTAAATGAGTATTTTTTGAGATTTTGTATATCCATTATTATATTATCCATCATTATATTATCCAATATCCATTATTTATTCTGCATTTGAGCCACAGACCACCATTTGATGACATTTATTTTCGTCCACAATTCCAAGCTGTATTGATGTTGGCATCATTAGGAGCAAACATGCAAATTTTGTAGAATGTTTTTTTACATTCTCTAATTGTGTAGACTTATTTCAAATTAACTTACGTAATGCAGATGTTTAACAATTATTCACCTGCATTTGGCGCAATTGAACCAAATGGACCCACTTGGCTTTTGTTTTTACTGTGATTTAATCGCGCACTAATTAAATTGATCGAGTTAACTCGTGGCTGAGTTAACTCACGATTAACTAGTTAATGCTGACAGCCCTAATTTAAACATCTGAATTACCTAATATTCAAGAATCTACACATTTAGAAGATGTATAAGAATTGCTAAATGATGGACAGTTGGTTAACCAGATGTAAAAATGAAAAAAGGCTGAATTTGCTTTACAGGGTATAGTGGCTCTGTCAGCGTTCAAACAAACAGAAAAAACTCACTGATGCATCCAGATTTGGGCTGTACACAGGCAAGAAGAAACCACTGTCCACCAGTTGAACTCCTGTTTTGTTTACATTTTACTTCATAATTCCAGTACATTTATAAATAAACAGCTTCACTCTGAGACATTCCCCAGGCTGGCCTGGTAAAAGCCGTATTTCCACCCAGGTGCATAACCATTCCCAATCACCACAGCCTTGATATGCAACCTCATTTGGGCCTATAGAGAGGCGTGCCCTTTGGTGTCAATTATGTCAATTAGCCATATAGTTAATCAAATTCAAATATTGAAACAATTACCTAAAAATGGCATAGACTAAATAATAAACAGAAATCCTAATAATTACATGCAAAAAATAGTTAAATGGCTGCTACACGGGGTCTGTAATATTTATTACGTAATATATTACCAAAACATTTCATACATTTCTTTTGCCATTTCTGCTTTACTTTCTATATTACTTTCTGTCAATCTGTATTGTTGTGCGCGGCCTTGTGGCGTTATCTGACAACTGCAGAAGTTCAATAATTACTACTCATTTTCTATTTTCTCATCAAATTATTTATTGGTTATGGATACAAGGAATACATTTAACTCCTGTGTTAACTGTCCATAGCTGAGTAGGATAGGGTAGGTCTACATTTAACTCCTGTGTTAACTGTCCATAGCTGAGTAGGATGAGGTAGGTCTACATTTAACTCCTGTGTTAACTGTCCATAGCTGAGTAGGATGAGGTAGGTCTACATTTAACTCCTGTGTTAACTGTCCATAGCTGAGTAGGATAGGGTAGGTCTACATTTAACTCCTGTGTTAACTGTCCATAGCTGAGTAGTATGAGGTAGGTCTACATTTAACTCCTGTGTTAACTGTCCATAGCTGAGTAGAATAGGGTAGGTCTACACCAGTAGTGTTTTCAGGAGTGATGTTTTGGTCAGGCCAGATGTGTCGTCCATCCTGATAAATGAGTCGATAAAGAGGCTGAAAGGATGCATTTACATCCCAGTATGTGATTGAGGATAAACTTACTGTCCTCAAGTTGCCATGTCTGGTGTTTACCCTCTTCTTTTCTATATTAAATTTCTATTATATTATATTATATTATATTATATTATATTATATTATATTATATTATATTATATTATATTATATTATATTATATTATATTATATTATATTATATTATATTAGACTTGCTCAGACAGTAATATATAATATGAATTTATTACTTTAAATAATGAAAGAATAGAGTATATTAGAAAAACAAAGTAATATGCACCAGAGCCTAGTGGGAGAGTTAGGATATTCCCGTTCACTCCTGTGCGCCAGGTCGCTATCGCTGCTTAAGTGGAAGTCAAGATTCCACTTAACATTCCACTGCCGGCTGTACATGTATTTACACAACGATGGATTGCACCACACACACATTTCCTCCCACATTCTTTTCAGTGTCGCTACGTTTACAACACACCCGTGTCCAGTTGCGTCCGGTTTCCACTGGGTATAAACACCCTCCGGTGCTGGTTCAGAGGCAGACACGATCACTGTGTTCCAGAATGAAGATCTACCTGGCTGTTCTGCTGATACTCTGTCTGTCTGAGGCTGACCATCAGGCTCAGGCTGAACCAGCTGCTACCCTCCTACAACAACCTGATCTCTGGGCAGAGCTGAACAAGCTCAGAGACATGTTGGTGCAACAACAGGTCCAGATCGGCGTCATGGAGTCCAGGCTGTCAGCTAGTGAGTCCAGGCTTTCAGCCAGTGAGGCAGAGTCCAAGGATCTCAGAGCCACCGTGGTGCAACAACAGGTCCAGCTCGGCGTCATGGAGTCCAGGCTGTCAGCCAGTGAGGCAGAGTCCAAGGATCTCAGAGCCACCGTGGTGGAACAACGGGTCCAGCTCAGCGCCATGGAGTGCAGGCTGTCAACCAGCCAGAAGGAGTCCAAGGATCTCAGAGACGAGGTTCTTGGTGTGGGAGCCACCGTGGTCCAGCAGGGAGAGAAGCTCAGCAACACAGGGACCAGGTAGGTTTCTGTTTTAAAGGTTTTCTAGGCAACGTTAGAGTGTACAAACTCTGAGTTGGCTCTCTATGCTGAAGACTGCTGCGCTGCTAAAACACCACCTCACGCCACACAACCCCTACCCCCACACATTAGCAGTGCCTTGTCATGAGCCAGACGTCAGTTATTTGTTGACAATACAGTTCTGGACCGTTTGCAGGGCAAAGCAAGTGTCTGTCTGCAGGGAAACAGCTGCAGCAGCGAACGCGTTTCGACCAGTGCGGTCATCCTCAGCATTGAGGAAGACCGCACTGGTCGAAACACGTGCGTTGCTGCTCGCTGTGAGGTAAATAAAGAACATTAGAAAGGACATTTAATGAGTGCTGGCATTTTTCTCTGTTTTCTACGTATATCTTTGAGCCTTGCACCTGGAAGAGCTTGTTTTCTCGCTATGTAACATTTCCCAATTGGGAATCGCCCGTGTCGTGAAGCCGCACCCATACCATTTTCAGTTACAGTTGTTGTTGAAGTTGCAACAGACACGCAGCATGCATAAAGCTAAAGGTCTGACTCAGAGAGTTTTCTGTTTTTCAATGATGACATGCTGTTGGTTTAGTGGTGACAGCTGTAATTTGAATCATCTTGGGTTGTTTTGTATTTTGGTGGGGCATTGTGTTCTGGTCCATTGTGTTCTGGTCCATTGTGTTCTGGTCCATTGTGTTCCGGTCCAGAGGCCAAATGTTATAGAATCTGTCAAAAGTACTCAGTGGCGTTTCTAAGCAACTTGGAGCCCCAGGCAAGATTCTCCCTTGAGCCCCTCTTACCAAATTGACCCAAATGGACCCTTACGGTTCCAAATGGACGGGTCAAATGGACCCTTACGGGTCCATTTGGTAAGAGGGGGCTCTCCTGTGATGTCATACCTATTACAAGCACAGTAAAATGGCGCCTCCCCAAGGAATAAAGTCATGACCTATTTTAAAACTAAAGAACATATATGTGTTTTAAATGTTCAATTCTAGTTATATAATCATAGAGGACATAATGTATTCATCCATATGAGGCTTATTAGCCTGGGATCCTTTTAAAGCATATCTGGTGGTATTTTACACAAAGCTTGCCCGGAAATGAATTCTCTTCAGCTTTATTTTGAATCAGTATTAGAACTGGCCATCTGGCCTAAAAAAATGATGCAAATTATTTTATTTGCTTTCTCATTTACTATGTAATTAATGCAGATCTGAGAAAGGGACACTGGGCTTTAAAGAGAAAGTTTTTCACATTAATTAATGACAGCTAGAATATTAAAGAACACTTTCCTTGGAGGTCTCCTTTTGTGTAATATGTGGTTTTAGATATTTCTGATTCCAGCAGTGTCTCTGATGTCATATTAACTACTACCGGTATGTTAGATTTAGAACAGATTGGATTGTCCAGATAAAATATCTAAAACCACATATTACACACATAAAGACTGCCAGGAAAGCGTCTATGGTTTGTTTGTGCATATTGTTCTCTTTTGCTAATTTTCTTCCTGCCTGGTCCTGTCTTAATGCTGCTTGCAGCTATATTGGCATTTGTTCATGCAGATTTACCTCAGATCTTGCTCACCTTCCATAACTATAGGATGTCAGCCAGCGAGGAAGAAGCCAAGAAGCTCAGAGACACCGTGGAGGAACAACGAGTTCATCTCACCAACATGGAGACAGAAGTCAAGGAGCAGAGGAGCTTAGTGAGAGGTAAGGATGGTCTACATGGACCTTAGTGAGAGGTAAGGATGGTCTACATGGAGCTTAGTGAGAGGTAAGGATGGTCTACATGGACCTCAGTGAGAGGTAAGGATGGTCTACATGGAGCTTAGTGAGAGGTAAGGATGGTCTACATGGAGCTTAGTGAGAGGTAAGGATGGTCTACATGGAGCTTAGTGAGAGGTAAGGATGGTCTACATGGAGCTTAGTGAGAGGTAAGGATGGTCTAAATGGAGCTTAGTGAGAGGTAAGGATGGTCTACATGGAGCTTAGTGAGAGGTAAGGATGGTCTACATGGAGCTTAGTGAGAGGTAAGGATGGTCTACATGGAGCTTAGTGAGAGGTAAGGATGGTCTACGTGGAGCTTAGTGAGAGGTAAGGATGGTCTACGTGGAGCTTAGTGAGAGGTAAGGATGGTCTACATGGAGCTTAGTGAGAGGTACGAATGGTCTATATGGACCTAGTGAGAGGTAAGGATGGTCTACATGGATCTTTTAGAAGTTCCCTGCATGTTCGCCTAGCAACTGAGCGTTGTTGCGGTTGTGACAAGCCTCATCAATCTTAATCAACAGAAATAAACATCTTACGTATGTATTGGTCAGTAGCACAGAATGAGTTTAATATACATATTTTCTTTGATATTGTTTACAGTATCTCAGTCCCAGGTTGCAGACCTACAGACCAGGCTGAATTCCACAGAGACCAGACTGGAGGCCACAGAGGTCTATGCTGAAGACCACCAGGTCAGGCTACATGTTACAGAGGTCTACGTTGCAGAGCACCAGGCCAGGCTGAACACTACAGAGGTCAACATTAGAGGCCACACGAGCAGACTGGATGCTACAGACACCAGACTGGATGCTACAGAGACCAGACTGGATGCTACAGAGCTCCAGGTTAAAGACTTGGAGAAACAAAGTGAAGGTAATTTGGGGGCAGCAGTGGATCAGTGGTAGAGTGGTCGGTCGAACAGCTGGATGGAAACAGAGGTTCCCAGTTCGATCCCTGTGGGCTCTAATGTAATTTACTTTATACAGTAACATTTTGTCCTGAGAACTGATTCCACAAATGTGGACTCAGAAATCCAGAAAGGTTTCTGTAAACCTGCATGTTAGTTAGCGGTCAGTTAGTAGTGGTGGAGTCCCAAAATCATCTGCAGTGCATACCCCCCAAACCCTAACCCTAACCCTAACCCTAACCCCTAATCACATGCAACAAATGCAATTTACAATATGTAGGGGAAACCAGAAACACAATAGCGGATAGACTTAACCAACATAGATATAACATAAAAAATGCCAAAGAGATGTCGCTAATAGTAGAACATTTTATGGGACATGGAATTGGGGCAATGGAAGTGTGCGGATTAGAATCAAATCAAACATGGACAGAGGGAGAGAGGAAGTTTGCAGAAAAACAATGGATTTTAAAACTTAATACAACATTCCCACAGGGTTTAAACCACTATGAAAGATAATTAAGATTATTTATCTCAGACCTATAGACTCCTTCAACAAAGATGGCGAATGCAAATATTCTCTGTATTGTACTCATACATAATGTTGTAAGATACAAAACATTGACGTCTTTTACCACAAACCTAACCCCCATCTGAAAATAAAAAATAGATGTACAGGTTGGTTCCCTGCATGGTTTCATCCTCCATAGATGTACAGGTTGGTTCCTTGCATGTTTTCATCCTCCATAGATGTAGGCTTGTAGATCAACTATTTTGATAAATATTGAAAAAAAAAAGACTATGATTATGTTAGATTATGTTTCCTTTTAAAATGTTAAAAACAAGCTTTGTTTGGCACAGAACAAACCTTCTACTGTAGAGCCTATAGGTTAGCTATTACCACTTCTGTGTTTATGTATTTAAAATTAAAACAATGTGAAGATGTATTCACTGTTACAGTTTATTATTCTAGATTCCATCGGCCAATAATAATGTTATTTATAATAATTACTTGCCTACCTCCATAAGTAAACGGTTGGGTTTGGGCAGAATTTGAAAACATGTAGAGGTGAAACACTGTATATAAATACATAGACAGAACAACATTAATATATATATATATATATATATATATATATATATATATATATATATATATATATATATATATATATATATATATATATATATATATATATATATATATATATATATATATATATATATATATAAACAAACCGTTCGGGTCCAAGGTTCAATACAGAACTAATGAACCGCAATATTTCGGTTCAGACAGACACATTTCCTTAATTATAGTAAGGAATGTCCTTATTAATAAAGCAGATATTGTCTTGTAAACTAAACTAATTTAACTTTGTTGTCTGTTGTCTGTCTACAATGCTGCATGACTGCATGCTACCTGCCTGATACTTAACTGAAACGTGCCTTTATTTTATTAGCCTAGGTATTTTATATTTCCCTTGAAAATAGCCTAATAAGGAGGCACCAATAGCAATATACATTTTTTTGTCTGTAAATAATGAAAAGGAAGAAGACAGGCCTTCTGGAATATGTCTGAATAGGGATTATTTTTAGTCTAATACCTTAACATTTGAGTTTACAATACAGGGTTGTTTAATGTTTTGAAAATCTTGAAAAGGACATTTTTTCATTTTATTTATTTTTAAAAAGCAAAACGTACCGAAGCCGAACCGAAACCGTGGCCCCCATACCGAGGTACGAACCGAACCGTGGGATAAGTGAACCGTCCCACCCCTAATTAGAAAAGAAAAAAAGTGGGGGCGGGCGAGGGCATCTAGTAGAAGAGTTGCGACATTACACAATCGTTACACATTAGTTCTATAGTCATGTGACTGAGACCGATGTGTCTGATATTTCATATTACATTCTAATTGTCAATAATTGGCTTTCAAAGTTTCCAAGATTTGCTGTTTTTGGTCAAAATGCAAAATTACCATCAAAGCCATGAGAGGAAATGGAACTCTTTTCACATTGCCTTATAGCGCCACCAGGAGGCCACAACCTGACCTGGTGGAGACCTGTGCCCAGAAGGACACTTTTTCTAGTTAATATTGTTATTAACAATGTGTTATTGAAATAATAGTTGGTCTGTCTATAATATAGGCTTTATTAATATTAATGTCAATAACAATGTGATATTGTTTGTGTTTACAGACCCACCAAAGGTAGCCTTCTCTGTTGGGTTGAGTGATTCTGGAACAGTCAGTGCTGCCAACCCTCTGATCTACCAGAAGGTCTTCACCAACGTTGGCAACGGCTACGATCCATCTACAGGTTGGTTATGATTCATTATAACTCACTGCATACAATACATTAGTTTATTATTATTATTTGAAGGAGCATTCAATGATTTGGGTGATTTTGGGAAAAAAAAGTCCCCCTGGTAAAAAAAAAAATGTGCACATGCACACACCCACTGTGGGTTTGTGCGCACACACACACACACACACACACACACACACACACACACACACACACACACACACACACACACACACACACACACACACACACACACACACGCAAGCACGCACACACACACACACACACACACATACACACACACACACACACACACACACACACACACACACACACGCACGCGCACACACACCTGCGCACACGCGCGCGCGCGCACACACACCTGCGCACACGCGCACGCGCGCACACACACCTGCGCACACGCGCACGCGCGCACACACACCTGCGCACGCGCGCGCGCACACACACACCTGCGCACACGCGCGCGCGCGCACACACACACCTACGCACACGCGCGCGCGCGCGCACACACACACCTACGCACACGCGCGCGCGCGCACACACACACCTACGCACACGCGCGCACACACGCGCGCGCGCACACACACACACACACACACACACACACACAGATCCTGAATGGACACAGGCTCAAAGTGAATCTAATGAGTTTAATGAGCCTCAGAGTCTCACTGAAGACAGGGAGGAACTCCTTATATGGTTATATGATATAATCACTGAATATAGCTTTAGAGATGTTTAATCTCTCTCTGTCTGTCTACCTGTCTACCTGTCTGCCTGTCTGTCTGTCTGTCTGTCTGTCTGTCTGTCTGTCTGTCTGTCTGTCTGTCTGTCTCTCTCTCTCTCTCTCTCTCTCTGTCTCTCTCTCTCTCTCTCTCTCTCTCTCTCTCTCTCTCTCTCTCCAGGTATCTTCACATGCAGACTGAAAGGTGTTTATCAGTTTAGATTTACTGCAGCTAACCAACCGTCGCAACGGTATGTGCGTATCCAGATGTATAAAAACGATCAGCGGCTCATGTATAGCCAGGGATACAATAATCATGGCTATATTGAATATGTGTCTAATGGAATGATCTTAGAGCTGGAGCAGGGAGACACAGTTTACATGGCTTTACCTGATGGGAACACGCTCTGGGATACCTCATCCAACCAGAATGTGTTCAGTGGTTTTCTGCTCTATGCTATGTAACTGTTACCACCAGTAGGACACACTTCACTTCCATTATACACTCTACTACTACTACTACTACTACTACTACTACTACAGTACTTCACAGTTCCATTAAAGGGGAAATCCGCCCAACATTCTAATATGTAATTAGTATACCTTAGAAGTGTTGGGTGGACATGATAAAAACGTTTCCCCATTCTTCCTAGAAATGGAGGTCTGAAAAAAATCACCAACTGTCCTCCTAACACATCAGAGGGTGTGCTTTCTCATTTATTGTTTTAATTTATTTTTTAAATATTGTTTCATTCATTTGGCTGCAGCCAGGATGTGCATACCAGGCAGGCTGCTACATTTTCAACAATATTAAAACAAAGAAATAAAATGTAAATGAAATTCCACACCCACTCAAATATTAAAATGGAGTTTTAATAGGTCTGGATAGAAAGGGGCGGGGCAGTTTAAATGAACAACAATCTAAATACTAAATTGAGTAACTTTTTTCTATTGCCATGTAAAGCATTTTGGGCTGCATTTTATGTCATGAAAGGTGCTATAGAAATAAAGTTTATTATCATAATAAACTGTCTGGGGTGTTCACATGACAAGGTTTTTTTGTGAAGTGAAATATCCCTTTAACCTACATTTATGACGATGAAAAAGGGCAAAAAGACACAGATTGGAGGCTGATATCAGTGGTTTTACACTCTCAGGAGTTCTCAGAACATCTATAAGGGTCCATTTGGTTAACAATGTCACATCAATCAGCTGGGGACCACCTGCAACCCTCTCTGTTTTACTAGTTAAATAAAGGTTACATTTGTAAATAAATTCCACTACAAGTTTCTCTCAGCCTGACAGGAACTAAAGTTGTGTAGTGTGTTGTTTCCAGGAGGACACAAATAGCACACTGCAGTGTTGTGTGTCACCTCTAACTGTGTCCCCCTGAACAGTGTGCATGTGAACTGAAGCACAACTGATTATTATATTAATGTTATTATATCATATTATAACTCTATGGTGGAACAACCATAGAGTATGTCTGGTTTATTTATTTATTTGTGTTGTTTTATGGACTATAATGATTCCAGTGCAGTGTTATTTTAAGGTAAGTTAATTCATGTATTTATGCACACACACACACACACACACACACACACACACACACACACACACACACACACACACACACACACACACACACACACACACACACACACACACACACACACACACACACAGGGCTCTGCTTCTCTCCCCTGACTACCTAAACCTTTTTTACATTACAAAATAACCATATTAGACCTGGTATGTAAAACACATTTTTTAATATTACTCATTCCCTTCATCTCTTCATTTCATCCACATTTCTCACAGAACAGAAAACAGTAAATTAACAAAAAACCTCAAGCATTAAGATGACAATATCAGTCACCAGAAAACCGATTGTGCTTAAAATGGAGTTTTAAGTTACAAGTATAATGGGTTTGTATAGGACAGGGTAGGGGACAGGGCAGATAAAATGAACATTAAATATCTAAATACTGAGTGGAGTAACTTATAACCTGTCTGGTTGTTCACATGAGAAACATGAGTAGATGACCATTTTCTGTCAGACAAGCAGACGCTGGAGTGTTGCCATGTCTGCTCATTATAAGCAGCTTTGAGCTTGTTTTCTAAAGTTTTCTAGTGAGGCTTCTTTTGGGCTTGTTTCCATAGACATGGTTGCTTGTTTCTCTTATAACCTGTCAACCCTACCAGGTTATGCACAATGGACAAGTTTGGTTGGTTTGTTGTGTAATACATTATAGGATTTTCTTATAGGATTCCAATAAGATCCTATAGGATTTTACTCGTATAGGACTCTTCTATTGGAATCCTATAGGATTTTATGACCCGGGCTGTCTAAAGGATGTTTATATTTAATCGTTTGTGGATCTACACAAAGTTGTAACATTAATGAACATTTTTAACTCTAGATTTTCTTTATAATAATGAACATTTGCAACTCTAGATTTTCTTTTATAATGGGATGAATTTGGAGTTGCAATACCCTCCACTGACAAATGCAAATTTTCATATGTGAACTGTTTGTATTAAACATTAAAGTCACGTTAACTCATATTAAACATTAAACTCAAGTAGCTCATAAAATGGTGGATTTTTATCAAACAAATGTTTTGCAGATACCGTTCACTAGGCTGTATGATGACGATTAAAAGAAATGCACCTCGGAATTCCATGCCAAATACCTACATACAGCAACTATGGATCACTATGGGAGTTCACACTTGATATTATACAGACATTACAGACATTACTTGATATTATACAGACATTAAAACATAGACGTTTGATGTACAGTATATGTTTTAATATGTTTTAAAACCACTGTTGTCAGTGAAGATAAATTAATGTTTGTTTTTGTGGCTAACACAACATTATATTGTAATCGATGTTGTAGGATGGTTTCACACAGCTGTGATTTTTAATTGCAGCAACTGTGATATAACAGCATATGTATGGTTGTCTTCCTCTCAAACGAACACTCATCCAGTAGGGCAACCTGAAAGGAGCTGTGTGTGTGTGTGTGTGTGTGTGTGTGTGTGTGTGTGTGTGTGTGTGTGTGTGTGTGTGTGTGTGTGTGTGTGTGTGTGTGTGTGTGTGTGTGTGTGTGTGTGGGCGTGGGCGTGTGTGTGTGTGTGCGCGTGCGCCTGCATGGTGTTTTGTCCGCTCTTCCATTGAGCCACCATGCAGCCTTTCAGACATTCAAGATGATGATTTTGTACAGTTCATTGTTGGAGGTTTTATTATGCCCCTATCTGACCCATATCTGGAACAAAACGCTACAAATAAGGCACAACAATTAACTCACGGACTGCCGTTCCCACGGTCGTCGTCGTTTTCCTGTTAAATTACGCACGCCGGTCACGACAACGGCTTGTAACACGACAAAATGTAGATTTCATTCTTTAATCCATCTATTAGTCCCAGCGCATCGTCTGATAAAGATCCCGTTGCTGACTCTCATTTGGGACAGAATTGCCGCGACAACTTTTTTTTTTGTCCCATTCACACCCATTCAATTCAATGCATTCAGAAGCCTTTTCTGGGGATCTCCAATGTCGTTGTCGTTGGCGCACGGGTGGATCGTCTGTTGCTAGACGTCACTTCCTGACTTTTGACCCGGAAGTTTTTGCTCGGATCGTCAGAGGACAGGTTAGTCAAGACACCAGAAACAGCATGACGTCATCGCACATCCTGTTTAGGAGATCTGGCGCTTCAAAATAAGTGTTTTTTTACCGATTACACCGGCTTGAGCCGTGGCAAAGAGAAGAAAACCACGGATGTGCGGTCACACTAAATGTGTTAAGACGGTGTCAGTTTTTTTTTTACGGATTTCATTCCCACGATTTTGTAACTATTTTTTTTCACCCAGTGCCAACGTACCTGATGTGATCCTGGGCTCTACACACCTTCCACCAACCTGGGGAGACAGCCGGATGGACTCATTGCCTCCAAGACGGTGTCTGTTTCAAAGGTCTTTATTTTACTCACGAGAACATCTTGGCCAGTCTCAAGGTTCACATGGAAAAGTGGGGAAGAGAGTAAAATGTACAGTTGCCCAGTCTGTGAACCTGAAAGCAGACTCTCCCTGCCCTAAAAGTTTCTTTTACCTGACAGGTTCAGGTGGGAAGAACAGTGGGGAAGAGAGGAAAACAAGCTCAGGGTGGGGTGCACCAAGAGTGATGTTCCACTTACGTAAAAAAACTTGTATCTCCAATTATTTCAAAGTTTTCTCACTATAGTCACAGACAGATAGCTTGTACGTGCTATTATTTGCTATTAAAATAACAATTATTGTGTAGACCTTGTGGATTAGTATATTTAACAATAATTTAACTCTTGAGAGATAGAATGAAACCTAAAATTAAACCTAATGGACCCTAACGGTCAATTAGGTTTAATTTTACACTATCAAGATGTTAAAGATATGGGAGGTAAAGATCTAGGTAAGGTCCAACTTTCAGGAGATGATCTACGAGTGTCCATTTGGTTACCAACTTCCCATGATTTACTGTAGATGTGGACCACCTGAAACCTGCTTAGGACACACAAGGTTTCATCCTGGCTGTGATGATAATGAGCCCAAAATGCACAAAGGGAAGTTATTAAATAACCTGTAAATAATCTGTTGATGTGAGATACAGTAGCTGATACTGTGGACAGTCCAAGGCCCTGTTCACATGAATATCATATCAAGTGTGTGTGTGTGTGTGTGTGTGTGTGTGTGTGTGTGTGTGTGTGTGTGTGTGTGTGTGTGTGTGTGTGTGTGTGTGTGTGTGCGCGTGCGCGCGCGTGCATGCACAAGACACTGGTTGAAACTGCTTTAGTGATCTTAAAAGATCTGTCTTGTCTCCACCTGTTATGACACGCCACACCAGCGTCCAGTTTCGTCCGGTTACCACTGGGTACGGCCGCGCCCACTGCTGGTTCATCACGTACGTGTCTTGTTGGGACATAAAAACAGGCTGCTAGACACCGACACGATCACTGTGTTCCAGAATGAAGCTCTACGTGGCTGTTCTGCTGATACTCTACTGTCTGTCTGAGGCTGACCATCAGGCTCAGGCTCAGACTGCTGCCCTACAACCAGGATCTGACCCTGTCCTGGCCATGCTGTTGCAACTCCAGGTCCAGATGAGCGTCGTACAGACCAGGCTGTCATCCAGCGAGAGAGAATCCAAGAAACTCAGAGCCGAGGTGCGTCGTCTGGGAGCCACCGTGGCCCTGCAGAGAGAGCAGCTCAGCTACACAGAGGCCAGGTACGGAAATTAGTCATTCACCTTTTTACAAGAGTTGTAAGATTTGTCATGATTATGATGTTGTCAATTTACAGGAGAATTCCACACCAAAACACTTTGGGTAGAGATGTCCCGATGCCACTTTTTTCATACCGATACCGATACCTTTCTTTCAGTAGTCACCCGATTCCCGATACCTATTACCGATACCAAGATTTTTTTTTAGTAACCACTTATTTTGCTCCATTTTCCTCCAACTTGATTACATTGTCATAACTACTACTTGTAAAGATAATGCAATGATTAATTACAATAACAGGAGTCAAGACTTGTGAATCATTGTCAAGTAGTACTGTAGTGTTTATTGTAGACACAGAAACAAACAGCTTCTTTAACTTTTTTTTCTGCCCCCCCCCCAAAAAAAAAATAATTTCTGGAGCACCAAGGAGTCACAACCAACAGGTTGAGTACGCCTGCCTTAAACATTATTGCTTAAAAAACATGATGTTGCAGTCGATGTAAGATGATGACTTAACACAGGTGATTTTTAGTTAGGAATAAAATAAAAATATTTTCCCCATGCTACATTACAGTATATCAGCCTTTTCATTATTTGTCAAAGGGAAAAACAAACTTATACAGTATCTGCAGTAAATACTCCAGGTAAAAAATACCCATTGTCATACCTTTTAGTTACCAGTACGAAGTTGTGCTTTATAGCCTTAATTAAGGGACCAAGCAGTCCACAAATTCTAATACCCCTAATCTACACATGCAGTGTAATCTGCTTCTGAGATTTTATGTTCTTTCTTCTGCATATTGTTCTGACTCCTTATTGCTGCTTGCTTGGTCCTGTTTTATTGCTGCTTGCAGCTATATTTTTACTATATTATTGTACTGGAGAATAATACAATCGAATGACATACATTTGCATTATTGAATTCTTATAATCAAAGCAAAGTAGGCCTAGGCAATAAAAACAAACACCCCTGCCATGGGGTGGCATTATTATTAATTTGTTGTTATTATTAGTTATTATTTGATGTCTTGATTGCATTGGGCTTATATGCTATAAAACCAATGCTATAGGCTCAGTTAATTCAATGAATAAGTAGCTATAATATGTTCTAGACACACAAAAGTAGGCTATAGTATACTAAGTTCCTAATCAGACAAGACAACTTCATTACAGTCACCACTTTGAGGCTATAAATTCCATGTGTTTTGTATGTCACATCATAAGTTAAAAAATACCCATTGTCATACCTTTTAGTTACCAGTACGAAGTTGTGCCTTATAGCCTTAATTAAGGGACCAAGCAGTCCACAAATTCTAATACCCCTAATCTACACATGCAGTGTAATCTGCTTCTGAGATTTTATGTTCCTTCTTCTGCATATTGTTCTGACTCCTTATTGCTGCTTGCTTGGTCCCGTTTTATTGCTGCTTGCAGCTATATTTTTACTATATTATTGTACTGGAGAATAATACAATCGAATGACATGCGTTTGCATTATTGAATTCTTATAATCAAAGCAAAGTAGGCCTAGGCAATAAAAACAAACACCCCTGCCATGGGGTGGCATTATTATTAATTTGTTGTTATTATTAGTTATTATTTGATGTCTTGATTGCATTGGGCTTATATGCTATAAAACCAATGCTATAGGCTCAGTTAATTCAATGAATAAGTAGCTATAATATGTTCTAGACACACAAAAGTAGGCTATAGTATACTAAGTTCCTAATCAGACAAGACAACTTCATTACAGTCACCACTTTGAGGCTATAAATTCCATGTGTTTTGTATTTCACATCATAAGTGGTGACCCCTATAGAAACCTGCACCTTAGCACCACAAAAGGATAGTGGTAACAGTTTTTAACGGGTCACGGCTCCTCATATAACCGTGGGACGCGACGTGTTGTGTTTGGAGTGCAGAATGCAGACTTCTTTTAACTGGCTGCCAGTACAATGCAACGTGCATACTGGCAATATAGGCCTTCTAAATGCAAAGGATTACGGACCCACTTGTGGATTATACATTTTTGCAGTATCTTTTTGCAATAGCAAGCAACAAGTGGATATGACACTGTATAGTAAGGTGGGCTAACTTAGCTAGCTCTCTCTCTCTCTCTCTCTCTCTCTCTCTCTCTCTCTCTCTCTCTCTGTGTTCCCCCCCCTCTGTCTGTCTCTCTCTCTCTCTCTCTCTCTCTCTCTCTCTCTCTCTCTCTCTCTCTCTCTCTCTCTCTCTCTGTCTCTCTCTCTCTGCTGCTGTTGTTGTGTTTCATCACGTGTGTGTGCACGCTGCATGTCTAAATTAGACGGCGCTATCTGTCGTGTGGGCCGGTCGCTGCAATAGCATTTCGTTTTGTTTATTTGTATATCGGATTAATAATCGGACCCTTTTCCCGATCCCGAGTACGAGTAGGCTAAAATCGGATGACTATCCGATGTTTGGTATCGGATCGGAACACCACTAACTTTGGGCATCAATCTACCTTGAACCCTGTGATATCATATAGGCCTACTTGATAGATGCTCTATATTTCACCCTCCCACAGTTTGTTTGCATTGCAGGTACTAAAATACCTGCATTGCACATATTTTAGTAGCTTTAGTAGTAACTTTTTCCCCCCACATCATATTTTAATAGTTTACTGATACTCATGCATGTGTTTTATGTCACTCTGGTGCAGTCTTTACCTGGTAATTTAGAGGTAATCTATTCCTCCTCCTCTCAGGAGGCATCTATGACAAAAATCAAGGGCAATATGTATATGACAGCACAGGGACAGCACACGGTAGGTTGATGGCAAATGTTTGGAACTCTCCTTTAAGCCCATTTAAAAACCTAGTCCTCAAAATGTTTTTGTTGCCTGCAGGCACTTTGTATGAAATCGGCGTGATTCTGAAATTCAGCTGCCACAACGTTTCCCAATAGAGTTGGGTTGAATCAAATTGGCATGTGCAGTGCATTCATATTCTTCTGCTACTGAAGCAGAATTATATTACAGCATTGAAAAAGCGGTAGGTTTTACACTATCCGTCCATGTTTCTCATGCACAAGGTAGATATAAAAGCTGTATTCCACATTGTACATGTCAGTACAGTGGTGATAGTGGTACAGATGGACAGTGGTTTATTGTCTCCTATACTAGTCTATACTATACTACTAATATAAGAGCTTCTACTGTAAATAGAACCTTCATTTTGTCAGTGTGGATAGGCTGTGTGTGGTTGGCTGGTTGCAGACAGTTTTTATGCTGAAATACATCCACAGAACCAGTGGCGTGCACAGATAGACACCAAGGGGTGCTTGAGCACCCCCAAGTGGCCCTCTCTGGACCAACATGCCCTTTTAAAAGCACTCTGTTTAAAAAAAAAAATACATTTGAGAAACCAGCGCTTGTCTCAACACTGTAGTGATACAAAAAAAAAAAAAAAAAAAACTACCACTTTGTGTCAGAAGATGGCACTGTTGTCCACAAGAGTCATGGCCTGTTTTAGAGGGATAGAGGGGAATCTGCTCTTATTCTAAGGGACTTGAGTTTGAAATACAGTCAGTGGAGAAGAAGCCATTATTCTCTTGTGTGTTTATTTTCTTCAAACCATTTTATATAGCAGTAGCCTAATGTGTTTGAATAGTTGTACTTGTAGATGCTGAAATGCTGTTATCTATGCGTTTTTAACCCCCCAAAACCCCCCAAATTTTCCAGCCACGGGCGGCTGGGATGCCCTCCTGGTAACATTTGAGCACCTGTCCTTCAAAATCTCTGTGCACGCCACTGCACAGAACATTAAGAAATGGTAGTCAATTGTGATGTGCTGATGAGAAATTTGGAGGCCATATCCATATCTGATGTAAATAATCGCCGATAACCAGGGTTGGGAAGTAACAAATTACATGTAACTCTGTTACGCAATCAGATTACAAAAAAAAACATGTGAACAGGAACACTGCACTGTACATTTCAAAACGTGTAATCTGGATTACATTAACGGCAACATTTTGACTTGGGTTATGTTTGGTTACCTTCTCCCCATCCCCTCATCAGTGTTAGGGATAAGTTAACACTAGCATGCTTAAGTTAAATCACCAAACAATAAAATAATCACCCAAAATAAAGTATGCATGCGGTGATGCGGTGTGGTACAACACATGGTGATCATTGATCAGGGGCTGACAGTGCTCACTGCTTCGGCTCATAGCACTGGGCAGGCAGTGGACACACAAGTAGCATATTACCCAGTTGTGCAGTCAGCATATTATATTTATTTGCATTATATATCATTATTTATAGCCAGCGGACACCGGTTTGTATAGGAGAAGAGAGGAGGGGGTTCATGCTCCATTCCGACACCTCGCTACTCCGACATTGACTCTCAATTGTCGGAGTAGCAATACTTGTATTTTTTGGGAACATGTTGCCACTCCGACACAAGGGGTAGCACCATTCCGACAAGCATTATGTGTCGGAATGCCGATCATTATATTTTTGTCAAAAATAACACCATTCCGACAAGTGATAAGGAAAAAAAAATATTGTAGTGAACCGTTCGCGGATGATCAGCTCCGCCGGCGGCAAAGATAGTATAGGGCCAGGTTTCGGTTATAGGCAGGTTAAGAGAAGAATAGCAGGGACCTTCAGGAGTGCCCGGCCGCTCGTGTTGGAAGGCGGTAGGGTTTGGACTCGGACCCGGGTCCATTTCAGTCCATTTTTTTTATGAACGGGTCCCTTAACGAGTCCCATCAATCAAAATTTCGCTCCGCTGTGTAATGAAGCATGCATGCACGCTGTTGCAACGGACCACAATAAGGAGCAGACGGACATATTTTCAAACTCCTCTACCGTTTTTCCAACGCGACAAAGACAAGACGTGTGTGTGTGTGTGTGTGTGTGTGTGTGTGTGTGTGTGTGTGTGTGTGTGTGTGTGTGTGTGTGTGTGTGTGTGTGTGTGTGTGTGTGTGTGTGTGTGTGTGTGTGTGTGCGCGCGCGCGCGCGCGCAACTCCGCTACTCCGCGGTGCGTTAAATAAGTAAAATAAGGCATTTGAACGCACACCTGAATGGGAAGAGAGCAGGGGCGCAGTGACACCCCCCCCTTCCCGTGAATTTCCTTAATATTATTATTTATTTTATTGTATAGCCTACTGTTTAATACTGTTCATACAGTATTACTGTTTATACTGGGAGGGGGGGTACATGACGGTATGTCTATAGGCTAGTTTCAAATGGGGGGTAAAGAGATCTTTTAAATGTAGCCTACTTAAAATAAACTATAAATAAACAGAATAAAAGATTCACTTAATTGCCCTGGACGACAGTGGACACTGTGCGCTCTCTGTCTCTGTCCCTCTCCTTGAGTCTTTTCTTTGGGGTTCTCATATTCACACGTGGCGTTACGGGTAACCATGGAAAAATGAGGAGGCAACCGAACGAGTCAACACCAGAGGTTTTCAACAGGTGGTCCGGGGACCACCAGTGGTCCCTGAGAAGGTTCCAGGTGGTCCCCAGCTAAGTTGTTTAACCAGATGTAACTCTTGAGAACGTAAAAATGAAACCAAATGGACCCATGCGGGTCCATTTGGTTTCATTTTTACACTCTCAAGAGTTAAAATATTCTTCATCTGAATTCACCCAAGTCTACACAACTAGAAGATGGACAAAAGCAAGAGAAATCTTTAGTTTTGGGGTCTGTGGGGGCTAAGATATCCTCAAATGGTGGTCCGTGGCTCAAATGCTGAATAAATGGTGGGCCCTGGCATCAAAAAGGTTGAAAACCCCTGCTCGACACGATGTAAATTGTTTTTAATTTATCGGATTTAACAACAGTCTAAAATACAGTTTAACATATCCTATACCAAACTAACATCGTTAATGTTTGATGAAGAAGTATCCCGCGACTGACTAGTGTGAAATGACTAGGCAAATAAATCAGAATAATCAACTGTTCCAAATTGAACCCTTGCGGGTCCATTTGGTTTCATGTTTACGCTCTCGCGAATTAGGCCACATCTGGTTAACCAACTCTCCATCATTTAGCTGGGGACCACCTGGACTGGAAACCCTCTCAAGAACCACTGGTGGTCCCCGGACCACCATTGCTGTAGAAACATTGCTGTAGAACATGTAGGCTATATCAGACCGTGCACTCACATGGTGCGAGAGAGAGAGATGCGCTTTGATTTGGTAACATGCCTGATCGTTGATTCATCCCGCGGACCCCCATTTTTATTTCAAGGGCCAACAGCTCTAGCAGTGATTAACAAATCTATCGAGACAAGAACGAGTGAAGTAGGCTATGTCTATAGTTTTTTTTTCTCGAGGAAAAAACAGCCCTTAGCGCGCAGCATTGCGCAATGAGTTCAGCCCAGCCCGAGGCCCGTTGGATAAGAACAAGGAGTCAAGATCACGGTCACACATAGATCATAATAAAAAAGGGGGACCGGAGATCTCGGCCCGCCGCGAACTCGGACCGAGCAAAAGTGCGGAGATCTCGGCTAGGTGGTGTGGAGAAGTCGGCTAGGTGGTGTGGAGAAGTCGGCTAGGTGGTGTGGAGAAGTCGGCCAGGGGGTGTGGAGAAGTCGGCCAGGGGCTGTGGAGAGGTTGGCCCAGGCCATATACCAACCACCATCAAGCCATTTATGCTTGATATTTCTTGCTGTTGTGACAACATGCAGAGGCACCATTATCACTGCATATCAACCATTATCAAGCCATGACAATAGACATATAGGCACCATTATCACTGCATATCAACCATTATCAAGCCATATGCATGTTCAATAGACATGCATACCAACACTTATCACTGCATACCAAGCCATTATCCTTGATATTGGCTTGATAGTGCCCTGCCCAGGCCATATACCCTTGATATTGCTTGCTGACAATAGACATGCATGCATACCAACCCTTAACACAATCACCACAATCGAAACCAAATGTTAAATTATATCACATGACAGTCTCCAAAAATATAGACTTAGAAATGTAGACTTAGAAACAAAACAGTCAAACATACATACATAAGAAATGTCGTTTATTGAGGAAACAGTTTACAATTTCAACATTCTCATTCTCTAGTTGTGTAGACTTAGAAATGTAGAAATTGCACAAGCAATACTTTAGCGTTTGCTTCATTTAATTACTGTACTTCAAGGCATATGCACATTCATTTAATTGATGTAAACATTACTATAGTGTGTGATTTGATGCATTTACATTGTATTTAAGGTGGACAAAAAGTAAGTAAATACCTGTAACCTACTGTATGTAAAGTATATTAACTAACCATATTGCTGGGTTGTTCATTTACCCCAAACTATGATTGAAATTAACCATATTGCTGGCTTACATATAAACCATACATACTTTGTTTATTTACCCCAGGCTATGATTGAAATTAACCATATTGCTGGCTTACGTATAAACCATACATACTTTGTTTATTTACCCATGATTGAAATTAACCATATTGCTGGCTTACATATAAACCATACATACTTTGTTTATTTACCCCAAACTATGATTGAAATTAACCATATTGCTGGCTTACATATAAACCATACATACTTTGTTTATTTACCTCAAACTATGACTGAAATACATACACTAATAATTAAATGTTGAAGTTGAAGTTGTTGTTGAAGTTGAATACCCAGGTGAAAAAGTAGTACACTTCAATATATTAAAAATATACTTAAAGTATACATAGATGGTTATAAGTATACTTGAGATTTTTGTATTTAATTTAAGTATATTTTTAATCTATTATTTTTAAATATATTTTATAACAAATATATTAAAACTATACTTTAATGCATTAAATTCAAATACCTTTTTTCCCAATTGTATTTAAAGTATAATTAAAGTATGTTAGACAAAAGTAAATTTTTTGGCTATTTATTCCAAATACATTTTAAATATGTTTTTAGAAAGTGCACTAATTTGGAATAACATTTAATTTATATTTTAATATATTTAATTACAGTGCACTTATTTTCAATTTAATTAAAATAGATTTTTATTCTACTTTGTTTAAGTTTATTTTAAATAAACAATGTTCAAAATATATTTAAATATATTTTAAATTAGTGTGATTATCTGCTAGTATAATATTAATATGATAATAGTACACTTCAGTAAAGTAGCATAAATTTGAATTAATTATTAATGACTTTTAGACATTCTTGCAACAAATACACTTATTTCTGGTTAATTTGTGGTTATAATCCTAGTACACTATTTAAAAGTGTGCTGTGAAAATAATATGTTTTAAGTGTATTTAAATATATGTACAATGAGTGTATTTATAAGTACCCTTTTAATAAGTGCTTTAAGTGTAGTTGAATTTAACTACCCTTAGCAAAACTTAAAAATAATACGAAAGTATACTGCAAGTTTAGGCCCTACTTCTTGTCAGACTGTTACTTGGCCTCACACCTCGAACCCACCTCACCCCTGCCCACTTCGACAGTTTGGGTTGGCTTAGGGTTGACGACAGAGTACAACATCTCGCAATGGGTTTGGTCCACAAGATACGATACTCTACCAAAATACCCTTATACCTATCCAAATACTTCCTTAATGTCAATGAAGTACACTCCCACAACACCAGAGGGAGTGCTACTAACCATGTCCAACCCAGATTTGGCACAAACAAGGGTCTCAATTCCTTCCGCTCATATGCCACCAAAATGTGGAATGCCCTACCAACAGTCATAAAGGCATGTAAATCCCTTGACTCCTTCAAGACCGCTCTCAAAGGGCACCTACAGATGGCTGCAATTCTTAACTGGCCTCTGTAAAATAAAATGTATATAAAATCCCCCCACCCACCCCGCCTCTCCTCTTTGTACATTTCTCTTTTCCCTTTTTTACCTCCACTATGATTTTGCCTCCATGATTTGCTGCTTCTGTTTTTACTGAAGTAGTTGTTTTGTTTGTACGGTATTTGAATGCCTCAATGAAATGAACAAGTTGGCCACTATTGTAAACAAGTGTATGCTTAACTAGTGTGTCCAATCAGCTTTTTCAGATTTGATGCAGTTGTACTTGAATTGTACTGTAATTCTCCAAGCTGTTATCAGTTTTGTAGCAGTGTGTACTTGACTTGTACTGTAACTCATCTCTGTTAATAAAAAATTCATTCATTCATTCATTCTACTCAACAGATACAGTATATGCTTAAGACTAGTATAGGCTACTTTTAGCTTCACTTTTATATACTCAACAGATATATAAGACGTTTGTCCTTATACCAAATCTTGAGAACCATATAAACTGTGTTAGTTGATACTGTAGTACAATACGTTAAAACAGTTGCCCTAAAAGGCTCTTATTTGCTCGTTGAAAACAATGTATTTCCAACTCCAGTTTGTCCCTATCCAGTCAGCTTCATGAATAGGGACAAGCCCCTCAATGTCGCTCTGCTCCGCTCTACTCCATTGAGTTATAAAACAACTCTATGCTCTACTCTGACACTAGATGGTCCGGAAGCTCCGCGCTGCGCATGCGCAGTAGCCTGTACTGCGCATGCGCAGCGCGGAGCTTCCGGAGCATTTTTCAAAACATGTCTGGGCAGAGAAACGAACAGACATCGCCGGGGACTTTTCGGAATAAATATCAATATGTCATCCAATCCCCCCCAAAACAGAAGCGGCTGGAGTGTACAACAAGGGTGAGTGCTAACGGATGTGGTTATTTAATGTTTTACTATCGTTTTGGTTCATTTTACCGTGCTAATGTTAAGACAAAACCATGCCTTTACATGAACGAGTTCCAGGCAGCCCAGTGTTTCCCAAGACTTTTCATGCCGAGGACCCCCAAATTGACACTAAGTAGCTCGTAGACCACCATTTGAACCTATATGCTAAAGACCACCATAAGAGAAGATTTCTGTGTCTCTAGCAGTGATTCTCAACAAACCATTTTATTGCAACGATCCACAGTTTGATAAGAATTAGTCTACGGACCCCCATTTAATGACATTTCTATCCCGGCAACACTGAAATTGTAAATTGTCATTTAACAATTAGTCTACTGTCTACACGTGGACATGTTAGGGTAAATTTGGTTATGATTTTACACTCTGTGTTGCAAATTACAGGTGAGGGCTTACATTATTAAATGTCTCATCTCAATAAGGTGCCTTCGTGTAGCTTATAGCGATTCCCAGACGGACAGTCCCAACGCGGGACGGTCCCCGGTCGCCACAGTCCCACTAGCCAGACTATCGAGCCCACCGACATATAACGGAGCTAGTTATCTTTTTTATGTTAGTTTTTTGTTACGTACGTGTGTATTTGACACATAATTAGTGGCATATTGTTTCAAACACACCTACAGTATGACTATTAGCCTATGAATCGACTTTGTCGTTGCGTTTTAACAAGTGGTGGATAAATCCTCTTTCCGTTTCCGGTCAGAGCTAACGAAAACTCCGGACCATTTCTATAACTCCCGACCATTTATGCTTGTAGATTCTATAACTCCCGACCATTTATGCGTGTAGAAAAGAGCGACCAACAACTCCGGACTAGCAAACCAGTCCTATTACTGGCCAAGAACGTCCTGTTACTGGCATTACTGCCGCGTGTTATCCAGGAGTGTTATTCTTACTGGAGTGGTGGTAAGAAATAATACGTGTGCCAATACATAATATATGCTATAAATGATACGAATACGTGAAATATAATCAGGGGACAGTGTATGATAATACGTGAAATATAATCGGGTGGGAGCGATCGTATATGATAATACGTGAAATATAATCGGGTGGGACCGATCGTCTGAACCACCTGGGACTACACGTCCGGGACCGAAGTCACTTGGGACTGTCCGTCTGTCACCCTTCTGTAGCATGTGACATCTAGCATGTAATAATGATACTTTGCACATTATTGATAACACTAATATTATTGTTAACACTGACTTTGTGTGACAATAACTAGAATGGAGCCTTAATATTATTAAGGCTCCATTCTGGTTAAAACAGAGTTACAGTGGTCTGCTCTGTTCTGCTATTGTGCATACTGCTACCAGCAGTTATCAAAATAGTAGCTTCCAAATGGGTTATTGTAACTGTGAAGTGTCTTTGTTATGAACCAGCTCTGTACTGTACTGTAAAGTATAGCAAGCATCACAATAGCACCTATCTAAGTTAGAAAAAGTAATTGTTCTATTATACCCCCATCCTAACAGTGGAGTGTTCCAACACCCCAGTAGATACAGTCTGGAGGACCACCAACTGCCCAGCAAGGACACCACAAGGTAATCTTTCATTAATGATAGAAATGATCACAAAAGTGATAGTGCAGTGAGTGCCTAAATTCTGTTTTCATGATGAATAAAATTAACACTGTTTTAGAAAATGGTGATGAAGACTACAGAGGAGAGTGACTTTGACCAGCCTGGCAACTGGAGAAAATGGAGAAATAAAGCTGAACACAGGTATGTATACAGTAGAGTTCTATTGTGGTGTTATTGTTCTTTAATTTCAGTTGTCTGTATTGCTGTTAACATGTTTGTGTTTTTAGCCGTATTTGCACAGCTTTTGAATGTCTGTCCTTTTCTGCACAGGATGTGCTCAGCTGAGCAAGGAATGTGATCGGATGGCTTTCAGACTTGATGGTGCTTTTCAATGTACGGTGGCTGGCAGCAGGTAATGAGTATTGTTTCTGCCAGTTCTTTCTTGTTATAATGTGTGAGTGACAAACATCCTGTTTTCTGGAGTATACTAATCTCTGCAATGGCCACTGTTAAAGCTGCAATTGGCTAAAATAGTAACTACTTTTAAAGAATCACTACGGCTCTGATTTTCAGATACTAGATATTTTCAGGAACTTATGAACAGTCTTAGAAAAACAGAAAAGAAAGGTCACTCATTAAAATAATGAGATTTTTTGTTATATATAAGTTAACTGTTTTCCTTTCCCATTCTTTTTTCATTTCAGAGTTTATTCACAAGATCTTGGAAGGAGCAATGGGGAGGATAGCCAATTCTGTGTTGACTGACCACATCAAACAGGCCCTGGCACAAAGTAATGGTGGTATAAGAGGGCAAATAAGTAGCCATAGCATTCATAAATATTTGGCAACATTTGTAGGTTATTGTTTGTTGTGATTTAGAGGTTGACACTGCAATTTTAAACACTATGGCACTTTAGGAGTCCACTATGCATGTACTGTAGTTCTGTTCTTTACAGCCAGGTCCATGTGCACATCTTCCTCATTCACCAATTCAAAGTGTCAAAATGCTTCACTGATGTTCTGTCAATGAAGAACAGTGGTTTTTCAGGGGTCCGTTATTTAATTTGGATATGCAGCATGGGCAACCATTTTACATAGTTTTGTCCACAAACATTATGTTGTGGAGAGGGCAAAATTAAACCAAATGGACCTAAAAGGGTCCATTCGATTTCACTTGACATATTTAAGGTTCCATTTGGTTACTTGACGTAATTTAGCTGAGGACCACATAGAACCACCTCAAGGACCACTAGTTGAAAACCACTGTTCTAGCCTGATGACCAAGGAACCAAATATGTTGTCATATTCGATTGCTAATAAAAATGAAAACACTGTTTCCTACTTTCATGTTCAATTCTTTGAGTATTTACCAGTGGTTGTAATTGCCAGAAAATTATGGCATGTGTCAAGGTAAGTCCCATTAAGTTATATTGCATTCAAGTGCATTTTAGTATGGATGAAAATGTAAATCTACAAATGTATTAGCGCACTTACAATTTGTCTAACATGTACACTAAAACTGCATTTGTAGTGTGCTTGTTAGACAAATTCAAAGTGTACTAATAACTTTTCAGATTTACATTTTTATCCATACTAGAAATGCACTTGAATGTAATATGACCTAATGTGACTAAAAGTACATTTGGAATATATTTTTAAATATGAAATAAATGTTTTCAAAATACATTTACATGATATTTATATTGCCTTTAAAGGCACACTATTAATATAATTTAAATGCACTAAAAATACATTTTGGGTGCTGGCCGATATACTTACTTAAAGTGTACTTTAAGTTTGCAAAAAGTTGTGTCAATTTAGCACACACATTCCACTTTTAGTGTACCTAAGTATGTCTTAAGTTCAAGTTAAGTAGTACTAAAGTGTATTTTAGTACACTTTGAGGGGCCAAAATAGCACACTTTAACTTAAATGTACTTAAATATACTTTTTAAAAATACAACTTAAATATATTTATTTTTTACCTGGGTAACTAAATGAATAGCATGCATATCAGCCATTATCAAGCAATTTCACCTCGGGTCCAAGTGTGAACATAACATATCAGCAATTATCAGTCAATCACTTCACTTTTGCTGGACCAGGGAAACAAAGCAGTCAAAACATTCACTAGATCAACATGACAATTAATCTTCTACATTCTGTTGTGTAGCCTTAAAAAGTGCACAATAATAAGGATAATAATATACAAGGGCCTAAAACAGCTGACACTAGTTCACTGACTAAGTAACTAACTATTCCACAGACATGGGCCGACCTCTCCACAGCCCCGGCCCGACCTCTCCACAGCCGCGGCCCGACCTCTCCACAGCCGCGGCCCGACCTCTCCACAGGATTCGGGCCGACTTCGCGGCGGCCCGACTTCTCGTGCGACCATAAAAAGTAGCCTACTTAGTTTTTAGCTTTTTTGTTGTTGTTAGAACTGTACGTGATATATTGCGCTTCATATAATTAGAGAGAGAGAGAGAGAGACAGAGAGAGAGAGAGAGAGAGAGAGAGAGAGAGAGAGAGAGAGAGAGAGAGAGAGAGAGAGAGAGAGAGACTAATGCACAGGTCCAATTTGGGTGAAATTCATGTCGGAAAATTATGTATAATAATATAACGGCACGTGAGCACGCACGCACGCGCGCACAGTTAGTTTTTACTCTCTTCCTAGTAGTTAGTTTTAATTAGTTTTAGGGCGCAATTGCTAGTTTTTATTTACTTTTTATTTTTGCAAAAGGTTTTAGTTTTAGTTTCAGTTTTTTTCATACTGTACTGGTGCTGAAAACTGCCATAAAATGATTATAAAAAGTTTAGATTATAAATGTCTAAAAGCCATATACATATTGATATAAAACCAGTATGTATGATTTCAGTTAATTTTGTGAACCCAATATGCAGTTATAGTTTAGTTTAGGCTATAGCTTTTTATTTATTTGTAGTTTTTTTTAGTTCAACAGTTTTAGTTAACCATTACCCTATAAACCCTGACACACACACACACACACACACACACACACACACACACACACACACACACACACACACACACACACACACACACACACACACACACACACACCAGAAGCCCGCAGATAGTCGTTTATTTATTTTATTTCAAAATCCATGCAGGCTGTTGTGAACCGACTCAGTTGAGTCTACTCTAGACGGTTCTCACGGCTCTCACTTCACCCCGCCCCCCATAGTAACTCGTCATCAACACAGAGAGAGAGAGAAAGAGAGCGAGAGAGAGAGAGAGAGAGAGAGAGAGAGAGAGAGAGAGAGAGAGAGAGAGAGACAGAGACAGAGAGAGAGACAGAGAGAAAGAGAGACGGAAGGAGAGGGGCAGAGAACTAGTGCGCGCACACTGCAGACCCCCCTCCCCCCCTCCCCCGCGCACCCGACTAAAATCTGTCGGAATAGAGGTATGTCTGAATGGGGAAATGTCGTAATGGAGCCATGTCGGAATGGAGCCATGTCGGAATGGAACCATGTCGGAATGGAGAGGTGTCGGAATGGAGCCATGTCGGAATGGAGCCATGTACCCCGAGAGGAGATGGGGCGTATGTGTTGAGTTTGGCATGCTCATGAGTTGATGCAGACAGTTGTAATAATCTTATAATTAACTTAGAGCTCTTCATCTGTGTTGTGTGCCAACACTCCTCTGTCCACTTTTTGACCATCAAAATAACAGTTACATCGTTTTTTTATATTGTTGTTTTTCATGAAGACTTTAATTAGATCATCTAAAAAATGTGTATTTTTGACGCCTCCAAAGAAATCCCTATCAGCTTTGTCATTGGCTAACAAATGTCAAATGTGGAGGTGGTGGAGGATTATGATTTTTAACGAGCCACTGCGGCTCCTATGGTTGTCATAGAGGCTACATATTTTCAGGAAGTGATTTAATAATGGAACAGTCTAACATAAAGAAGAAAAAATGCCAATACAATTCTGAGAGTTATTGCTTATATAATAAATAAAAATAAATGTGCACAAATAATGCAATTCCATCTATCACCCACAGTTAAAACGTACTGATGGAGGAGACCGTGCCACGCCCCCATGCACATTCCTTCTTTATTGTTCCTACATTTCAGGTTTCTGATCCGGTTGGGAGTGGAAGGACGCTGAGGAAGTCAGGGTAGTCACTATAGACACAGAGCTGTTTTAAAGACAGTATAGACAGTAGGGGGTTAAGCCTATACATTAAAATATATGTATGTTTATTATGTAATGTTGCATTATTTCATGGGAACTAAAACAAAATACAGCCATACAGGAACTGGTCTTTCTGCAGGAAAACACCCCAACCCAATTATATAGTAGCTGAAATAAGGGGAAAGGGCAAAATATGTAAAATGTTAAATTTAGGCTAAAATGTTTATATATAATTTATAGTACCATTGAAGGACACCATGGATTTCCCTGTTTGTGAGGGATTCACAGAATTCCAGTAGCAGTGCCATAGAAGGAGAATCTGACCATGTTTGTTTTGTGAGCGGATGGTACCAGATTGTTGTCCTCACTTGTAGTTGTGGGAATAAAAGAAAAGCCTTTTTAGAGGTTTGTCAAGGGTTTGACACTATGGCCATTTAGAATGACGATGGACGATGATGGTCATGGAAGGAGAATCTTCTGAACGCTTCATGGGCAAAGATAAACAACTTTAAAATATCAAAAAAAAAAACGGTCAGAATGACCTCTCAGGCATGCTAGTGTTAATACAAAGGTTTGTCATGTGGAGTTTGCTTTGTAGTCGCACATTTGAGTGAGGAGTCTGCTATTCCCTGTTGATTGAATTCATATAAGGTCTTTTTTTCTTTATACTGTATGTATGTTTGGTATTGGCTAACACCGAAATTGTGGTATCGGGAGCGGAAATGAAAAACTTGGCATCGGGGACATCCCCAACCCCGAGCAACCCTAGCCATAGCATGCTGGTATCTGCTGAAAAAGATAGTAGACGACTTTTATGAAGTCATTTGTGAAAAAGCAAGTCTTATTGGCCTTTGTTTTTGCAAACCTGCCTCAAATCTTGCTCACTTTCCCTAACTATAGGGTGTCAGCCAGCGAGGAAGAAGCGCAGGAGCTCAATGACACTGTGGTGGAACAACGAGTTCTTCTCACCAACATGGAGACAGAAGTCCAGGAGCAGAGGAGATTAGTGAGAGGTAAGGATGGTCTACATGGAGCTTAGTGAGAGGTAAGGATGGTCTACATGGAGCTTAGTGAGAGGTAAGGATGGTCTACATGGAGCTTAGTGAGAGGTAAGGATGGTCTACATGGAGCCTAGTGAGAGGTAAGGATGGTCTACATGGAGCTTAGTGAGAGGTAAGGATGGTCTACATGGAGCTTAGTGAGAGGTAAGGATGGTCTACATGGAGCTTAGTGAGAGGTAAGGATGGTCTACATGGAGCTTAGTGAGAGGTAAGGATGGTCTACATGGAGCTTAGTGAGAGGTAAGGATGGTCTACATGGAGCTTAGTGAGAGGTAAGGATGGTCTACATGGAGCTTAGTGAGAGGTAAGGATGGTCTACATGGAGCTTAGTGAGAGGTAAGGATGGTCTACATGGAGCTTAGTGAGAGGTAAGGATGGTCTACATGGAGCTTAGTGAGAGGTAAGGATGGTCTACATGGAGCTTAGTGAGAGGTAAGGATGGTCTACATGGAGCCTAGTGAGAGGTAAGGATGACGGTAAGCACGATCCAAACACTATGACAGGACAACGCATTCACTTCAAGTATGCTAAACAAGAGAGAGAAAAACAACCAAACAAAAGGAAGAAAGAAAAAAGAGAAACAATAAAACCTAGGCTACATTTGAAGAATGATATCAATTTATTATGCCAGCACTACAGCCGAGCACTACAGTGGAGCGAAAGACTCAATAAAGTGCACACATACATCCAAGGGGGCTTCAGCCCCAGCTGTCCTTTTTCCGTCTGTAAAAACTGCCCTTTGTAGACTGACTCCAGTACTTGGAACATAGGCTATTTTGTGTTTAATGTGATTCCAATCCAATCCATGTCAATATGCCACATATCCACTTGCATCCCAGAGTGCATCCCAGAGTGCTGGGATGTTCCTGAAAATAGCTGATCTATAAGCTTTTCAGCATGACTGTGACTTCGGCCCCTAGCCTTTTATAACACTATCTGCATGTTCCTGATGTCACTCTCATACTTTGGGTCTGTGTTGCAGTAGTGTAATTGTAGACTGAATCATCTAATATAAGAATTGTGGTTGAAAAATAATTAAACTGTCCAAGCGATATTGTCGGGGAGGAGTATGTTGCAGTATGTATGTTGAGTATGCTCCTGTCTCTTTGGGCTATATGTTTGTACAAATAAACTTATCAAAATGTACAGAAACAATTAAGGCATTTCCTCACGTTCACTCAGTCGCCTAGCAACCAAGGGTCATTGAGACGGTCCGTTAGTAGTCAGTGGTCTTCAATATTTCATCCAAGGACTCCCAAAATCATCTGTATACCCCCTTCAGAAAATGTAGTTCTAGGGACCCCCCAGAAGAAAAACATTTGAGTTAAATGCCTACTGCCTATTATCAATAATTAACTGGTAATCTTGTGTTGATTTCAGATCATGCTGCTCAGCTACTTGTCGTAGAAACACGGCTGAATGCTACTGATGTCCAAGTACGCCATCTGAAGAGTGAGTACATTTATTATCCCTATAAAGGCCCAGGTATATTTCTACTTGTTGCCATGATGAGGAAAGAAGGCAGGCATGTTGCGCAGTCTGACTATTTTATTGAACATAAATCTTTGAGTACAAGCATGAAAGTAGGCCCTACACAGAAGGCCCCTCACTCTAAATGAAGGGGTCACCATGCACTGCAACACTGCACTAACTAGTCTCCCAAAAAGAGTATATTCATGTTAGAATAGAGGCAGGCAAACATCTTAGCCAATCAATGATGAGTACATTCTGAGCGACAGGCCGGCTGTCAATATACTTAGCTCCACATACAGTCATGGAAAAAAATAATAGACCACCCTTGTTTTCTTCAATGGAGAGCATGCCAAGACGCATGGCTGCAGTCATCAAAAACAATGGTTATGCAATCAAGTAATGGTACCATGCATTCCTTGTGGGCAGACATCGTGAAAGTCAACTCAACCCTTTCTGACACTTAAGGCTCATTCAAAGTTTAGAATTCGGTGGCCACTGCAAACACCGCTCAGAGCACTGCGACCACTGCTATTCATAGTCCACTACCAGCACCGCTCAGAGCACCGCGACCACTGCTACCAGCAGTGGTCGCTGTGCTCTGAGCGCCTCTCCCCCCTCTCCCATTCTCCTCGCGTCCATTGTTGTTTATTTTCCCCAGTTTTTCTCTCTACTTCCTACCGGCCAATTACAATAAATTCTGCTGCTTTTATGTTTATTTCATATTCTATTTATGTCATTGTGTCTGTCATTGAATTCCTTCCTTCTCCTCCTGCCTGTCGCGCTGTGGTGTGTTGAGTGTTTTTTTTGTTTTGTTTTTTTTACCAGCCGTTAAAAACAAGCAGCCGGTGCTCCAAAATTCTGGACCAATCAACAATGCCCGGCGGCTCCCGGCCAATGGGATTGGTTTATCTCTGTTTGGTGGGCGTTCCCAGTGGACACTGCTGCAGTGCGTTGGTTAGTAAAATCAGAGAGGAGGGCTGGACAGAGTGGTGGTTGCGGTGGTCGCCGTGGGCACCGAAAATCAAACTCTAAATAGGCCTTTACTGTATGTCATTATTATTGGTGCACTGCAACGGTGCGTTAGCTCTCCTCTTCTTTTTACCTTATACACCGTCACCAATGACTGCAGGGTCCGGTATACCAAGAACTATATTATTAAATTCTCTGATGATACAGCTATACTTAGTCTCCTGAATAAACACTCAGATATTGAGACGTATAAATCTGAGATAGCAATGGTTGTGCAATCTTTTAAAAGGCACAACTTGTTAACCCATGTCGGCCTGACCTAAGGTTTCTGAAAAAACTTGAAATATTTGTATATCAGCATCAAAATTTTATTCTGTAATACTGTACAGAATCCAAATATGGATTCTCGTCCTGAAAGTAAACATCAAGAAAATAAAAGAGGAAACATTCGATCCGAGAGTGATTAAGAGATCATAGCCCAGTCATGATCAATGGAGAGTCTGTTGATCAAGTAACAACTTTTAAGTATCTGGGGGTTCACTTTGACCCTCATGGACCACCTATGTTGTTGTTATGCTGTTGTTATGTTGTTGTTTGCTATGCTATTACAACCTGCTTTGGAAACCTGTCTATCAAGCTTAAATCACTCCGCAGCCTGATCAACAGGGAGGGTAAAATTATGGCTGCACAACCTCCATCCTCTCTGCAGGAAATCTATGATGATACAGCTAGGAGGCAGGGCCTCAAGATTACTAGAGACCCCAACCATGTCCTGCAAGAATTCAAACTAATGCCTTTGGGTAGAAGATACAGTTTGCCAACTGGAAACTTAATAGATTTAAGCTTTCCTTCGTTCTCTCATTGATCAGGCTCCTAAACAGTCAGAGATGATGGGGAGACTAAATAAAGTTCTGTTCTGTTCTGTTCTGTTCTGTTCTGTTCTGTTCTGTTCTGTTCTGTTCTGTTCTGTTCTGTTCTGTTCTGTTCTGTTCTGTTCTGTTCTGTGCATCCGTCTGGTTTTGTTTCAACAAAGGGGCATACAATTGAGGCATTATGAGAAGACTTACAATTATTAATTTGCTTGTATGAGAAGCTATATTAGTTTTGTATTTTAATGTGA
>CM076972.1:6099071-6104071 GCA_039105355.1 Benthosema pterotum | reverse complement strand
GTCACCATTAAGATCCTACTGGTAACGATTTAGAATGCAGATTGTTTTGTCTTGTTAAAGGGATATTTCACTTTAAAAAAAACTTCTGGTCATTTTATGTTCTACTCAGTCTCATGTGAACACGCCAGACAGTTTATAAGTTACTTAATTCAGTATTTAGATATTGGATGTTCATATAGCTGCCCTGCATCCTTCCTAAACCCATTATAACTTAAAACTCCATTTTAAACATAATAGATTCATCATGTGGTGACTGATATTGTCCTCCTAACACATCAGAGGGTGTGCTTTCTCATTTACTGTTTAATTTATTTTTTAAAATATTGTTTCATTCATTTGGCTGCAGCCAGGATGGGCATGCCAGGCAGGCTGCTACATTTTCAACAATATTAAAATAAATAAATAAAATGTAAATGAAATTCCACACCCCCTCAAATATTAAAATGGAGTTTTAATAGGTCTGGATAGGAAGGGGGCGGGGCAGTTCAAATGAACAGCAAATATCTAAATACTGAATGGAGTAACTTTATTATTCTTTTCTCTATTGCCATGTAAAGCACTTTGGGCTGCATTTTATGTCATGAAAGGTGCTATAGAAATAAAGTTTATTATTATCATAAACTGTCTGGGGTGTTCACATGACAAGGTTTTTTTGTGAAGTGAAATATCCCTTTAACCTACATTTATGATGATTAAAAAGGGCAAAAAGACACAGATTGGAGGCTGATATCAGTGGTTTTACACTCTCAGGAGTTCTCAGAACATCTATAAGGGTCCATTTGGTTAACAATGTCACATCAATCAGCTGGGGACCACCTGCAACCCTCTCTGTTTTACTAGTTAAATAAAGGTTACATTTGTAAATAAATTCCACTACAAGTTTCTGTCAGCCTGACAGGAACTAAAGTTGTGTAGTGTGTTGTTTCCAGGAGGACACAAATAGCACACTGCAGTGTTGTGTGTCACCTCTAACTGTGTCCCCCTGAACAGTGTGCATGTGAACTGAAGCACAACTGATTATTAAATTAATGTTATTATAACTCTATGGTGGAACAACCATAGAATATGTCTGCTTTATTTATTTATTTGTGTTGTTTTATGGACTATAATGATTCCAGTGCAGTGTTATTTTAAGGTAAGTTAATTTATATGTATTTACACACACACACACACACACACACACACACACACACACACACACACACACACACACACACACACACACACACACACACACACACACACACACACACACAAAGTTAGATTCAAACATGGTCCTAAATACATACAAAAAAAAAAAAAAAAAAAAAAAAAAAAAAAAAAAAAAAAACTACTACACTACAACTACTACAGTCCTAATAAACCCCAGGAAATTATAACTGGCCACAGAAGTTGACAGGATCTACTGAATGTGAAGGATACAGCACACCACACTGCACTTTACACACTCCATATTTGGCCTGACCCAGAGGCTCTATGAGCCTATTTCACAGCCAGCACGCGCTGGCCTCTCGCGGGCGATAGTGGGGTGGTCTCACGAGAAGTCGTGCACAACTGCAACTTCGCGGCGGCCCGTGCTGGCTGTGAAATAGGCTAATGTGGCAGTTTGTCACATTCACTAGATCATTTGTGGCCAGATGTAATCTCCTGGGGTTTAATTGGACGGCAGAAGACGATAACGATTTAAGATTGTGTAAACAAATGTAGGAGTCGGACCATGTTGGAATGCCCCCTCTCATAGCTAAAATCCCTAAAACTAAAGAAAGCAAGGAATGTAAAACAATTACACGCATCTTTTACTTTCTCTAATAACAATTGTTTTAAATTCCTTGCTTAGTTTTAGGGATTTTAGCTTTGGGAGGGGCATTCCCAACACAGGGCCGGATCTAGAGGGGAGCAGGGTGGGCAGAGCCCACCCAAACGTGCATTCTGCCCACCGAATGAAGGGTATTATCAGTGGTTTTCAAACAGTGGTCTGGGGACCACCAATGGTCCTTGAGAGAGTTCCAGGTGGTTCCCAGGCTAAATGTACTGTGCTTGTAGATCTAATTAAAGAGTCTGTCTAGAGGAGCTTGTAGATCTAATTAAAGAGCCTGTCTAGAGCTTGTAGTTCTGTTGTTATATTGTGTTTCAGGAGGTAGAGCAGGATGTCCATGTGATCTTTGGGTCGACGGTTCGAGTCCCGGCTCCTGCATGGTTTCTTCCGCAAAGTAAGTGTGTGTGTGTGTGTGTGTGTGGGGGGGGGGGGGGGGGGGGGGGGGGGGGGGGGGGGGGGGGGGGGGGGGGGGGGGGGGGGGGACCAAATGGACCCGTTAAGTCTTTAACTCTGCTCTCACTTCACTGGCCTAATGCTGACACCTAGTGGAGGGCAGTAGGATGTGCATGCATTCTGTCAGTGAGTTGAACTGAACTCTATATTGTAAACGGCGGTGGGTAATTATTTTTCCCCAAGTGTCCAAATGTGATACGTAAAATATTGTGGAGAGCCAAGACTAAAGGCTGAACTAAAGTCTGCGTAATATTAATTTAATATCATGATAAGAGTAAGACCAACCATTTTGACACCAGGGCCCTCTATATATTCAGTATTTGAGACACAATTCCAGGCTGAATTTCACAAAAAGAACAGGCAAACATATAAGAAAAATGACCATTCTTTGACATTCTCTGGCTAATTCAGATGAATATTTTAACCCTTGTGAGTGTAAACATGGAACCAAATTGCCCCGCAAGGGTCCATTTGGTTTTATTATACTAGAAGAGTTTAAAAGATTTCTAAAGCACGTGGACCGTGACAAGTTCAGTCAACGACAACATTTAAAGCAATTCTAATCAATACAGACCATGCAAAATAAATATGAAAAGGGTCTAATTTGAACCTGGCAATTTGATAATGACATCATGGGATTCAGATTTGCGATATATATTGGTGGTGGATTTTTCTCTGCCCACCTTTATCCAACAGAACACACACTATATCACAATTCTTAATCCCATGATGTCAACATCGAATCGCCATGTTCAAAATTGTTTCCATGATTTTCTTGTTTTTTTTATATATATATATATAATATATAATATATATATATATATATATATATATATATATATATATATATATATATATATATATATATATATAAATATATATATATATATATATATATGGCCAAAGGGCCACATTGGTGCCCGGGCCGCATAATGCCCAGGTATGGTGTATATATAGTATCATGATATGGAACATTACTGCAACAGTATATGCATCTAATAGAGATGCGCAGTGACGTCACCACCCCGGTTCCGGAAGTCTTTTCCTCATTCATTTTTCTCATAGACTTTTCGAAAATGGTTAATAAAAACACAATTGCGCCGCGGCCAAAGCCAACTCGGGTCGTGACAAATCATGACAACAAACACAATATCGTCATATAATATATAATTAGGAGTAGTAGAAAACGGCATGATACAAGACTTTTTGTTTCGTTTTTCATCTTAGAAATTATTTTATTGTCCTAAAAGTTTGTGTGTGTCATCATGATTCGTCACGACTCGAGTTGGCTTCGTCCGCGCGTAATCGTGTTGATATAAATTATTTTCGAAAAGTCTATGAGAAAAATGAATGGGGAAAAGACTTCCGTCACTGCGCATCTCTATTGGCTCAGTTATTTTGGCTGTTTATTATTTTCAAGCAATCCCTTGCTGTAAATCCTGCTGAAATGCAGGTGAATATCGCAGGCCTATATTGATTGTGTGTGTGTGTGTGTGTGTGTGGGGGGGGGGGGGGGGGAGGGGGGGGGGGGGGGGGGGGGGGGGGGGGGGGCTGTGCGTGTGTTGTGTGTGTGTGTGGTGGGGGGGTGCGTGCGTGTGTGTGTGTGTGTACTCTTACATAAGGCTCTCGCTGGACTATCCTCTCCTGCACGCAGTACAAACACTGAGGACAAAGGACTCATCTTCTTTACTAAAACTTTTCATCACCTTTTCACACAGACGAAAAGGTCCAGTAATTCTGAGTCCTCCCTGAGAATGCCTGACCCATAACCCTATAGTTCCAAACCACCCAACGGGCCGCGCCACCAACAACAAACCTGTTGGTGCAATGGAGGGACGGATGTAACATTTCCCAAAGGGGTATGGTGCGGCCCCCATACCATTTTCAGTCACAAGACTTTTATTAGTCAAGTAAAGCATCAATAACAACATCAGTTGTTGTTGAAGTTAGTTAGTAGCAGTAGTAGTGTTTCACATCATTTTAAATATAAGCACTTTAATTTGAAATATCTTGTTTTTTTTTTTTGTTTTTGCATGCCATTGTGTTTGGTGGGGCAGTCAGGGCATTTAGGGGGCATTGCTCCCCCCCCCCCCCCCCCCCCCCCCCCCCTCCCCCTTTGTCAATTGTCCTATTGGGCGGGCCTTATCCTGAAGGGACGAACATGGCATGTTTATTGCTACTGCTTGGATCATAAACAAAGTCAGGAAAGTGACAGGACTCATACCTATGTGCCACACATGAGTGGCACACACCTGTGTAAGGCATCACTCAGACACAGGGACATCGTGGGCAGAGTTCAGGAGGGGGTCTTGGTCTTGGGCCCAGTACACCGGCCTGGAGCAAGACTAATCTGCCTAAGAGACACAAGCTGGTGGTCCAAGAGGTACGGTGGAAAGAGGAAGCAGGGAGGCACAAAGCAAGGGCAGTGGATGGCATGGGATGCATTGTTTTTTTTTTGTATGCCATTGTGTTTGGTGGGGCAGTCAGGGCATTTAGGGGGGCATTGCCCCCCCCCCCCCCCCCCCCCCCCCCCCCCCCCGCCCCCCCCCCATCACATGCCTAGATCCGTCCCTGGTGGAATGTTGGACATTCCGCAGCTAAGTGTACCTCCATCACCAGGAGTTGCCTAAACCCTAAAAACCCTTTTGTTGTGACCTACAATAGACTTCATTATCAGTCCATCCATAACTCTTACATAATGAGCGCTAGACTTTATGTAACAGTTCTGCTG
>CM076972.1:6065493-6098571 GCA_039105355.1 Benthosema pterotum | reverse complement strand
GGCTTTTGTAGATATAGGCTAGTATGCAGCAACAGAAATGTAAACTACTGAAACTGCAGAAGTTCTAACTATAGAATGTATAAACAAACAATACGGACTGTATAGCCGCACACACACGCGCGCGCGACTGCACACACACACACACACACACACACACACACACACAACACACACACACACACACAAACACACACACACACACACACACACACACACACACACACACACTACTGTAAGAAGTTGTACATTAAGAATACTGTACATATTTCTGTGCCTGAAGTTCTAACTGCACAAGCAGAGAATAACACACACATCAGTGTGTGTGTGTGTGTGTGTGTGTGTGTGTGTGTGTGTGTGTGTGTGTGTTGTGTGTGTGTGTGTGTTGTGTGTGGTGGTGTGTGTGTGTGGTGTGTGTGTGTGTGTTATTTGATAGAGGAGGGGGATTCCTCTAGGGGACCCCACCCCCAAACACAGACACACACACACACACAGTCACAACACTCACACACACACACACACACACACACACACACACACACACACACACACACACACAACACACACACACACACACACACACACCACACACACACACACACACACACGACTGGGGTCCCAAATCCCCCTGGTGGTCCCCTCTCTCTCTCTTCTCTCTCTTCTCTATCTACTCTTTTCTCTTTCTCTCTCTCAAAAGAATTGTTCAATATTTGTATTTAAATGTGTTCCCCCATTACGCTCTGCTATGGTGTGTTGGTGTGTGTGTGTGTGTGTGTGGTGTGTGTGTGTGTGTGGTGTGTGTGTGTGTGTGTGTGTGTGTGTGTGTGGTGTGTTTGTGTGTGTTTCCCGGGGGTAACATTTAAGTCTGCTGAGCACATTGTTTTTTTTCGCAAACGACTCGACACACTTTTTTTTTCATGTAGCGACGTGCACTGTGTCAAACCATCGCGCTAACAGGAAGTCCACCGCGGCGAAGCGTTGATGTTTTACTGGTGATCAGAGCTGCTGTTGCTCCAGACCGTTGTGGTGGTACTGTAGTAGCGTTGACATGCCTATTTCTCACACTTTTAGAACACATCTGTGGTGGTCCGGGGACCAGCAGTGGTGCTTGAGAGGATTCCAGGTGGTCCCCAGGCTAAATGATGGAAATCTGGTTAACCAGATGTAACTCTTTGAGAGCGTAAGAATCAAACGGACCCTTGCGGGTCCCAAGAGTCTCAAGAGTTAAAATATTCATCATATGAATTAGCCCAAGTCTACACAACTAGGGAATGTAGAAGATTAATGGTCATTTTGATCTGTATGCTTGACTGTTTGGTTTCTGAAATCCAGCCTGGAATTGTGGACAAAAGCAAATGAAATCTTTAGGTTTCTGGTTTGTGGGGATGAAAATGTCCTCAAATGGTGGGCCGTGGCTCAAATGTTGAATAAATAGTGGTATAAAAAAGGAAAACCACCTTTATATGACCATACCCAACAATGCATGCCAAAATGGTGCCCATGTTGTTAACATTAAGAACTGCAACTAAAGCTGTGGGTGTGGCTTCAGTTCAGGTGGATCTCCACCCATCACCACCCACCAGGCAAACCAGGCATACTTAATGAACTGGTAGGGTGGAATCATAAAAATGACAGTTTAACAAACACTGTACACTTTTTGCGAAAAAAATCTTACTTTTCATATAACATTGATACCCAATGTATGAATGAATGGACCATTGTAAGCGCTTTGAGTATACACGTAGTGCATAGAAAAGCACTATAAAAATGCAATCCATTATTATTATGATACCTGATGATCATGTTTTACGGTAGAAAACATCATGGCACTCCATCTTTAAGCCTCGATATGTAAGACTTTGTTGAGAAAAACGTCTTAGTAACCTCATTAATTTGGAGTTTTTGTAATTGATTTTTGTAATTAATGAATAAAAAATAATACAAAATAACAATAATTAAAAAATAATAATAATTATGCGTGAATAAATATATATTTTTTTAATTGTATTTTGTTTCTGTAATTATTAATCTCAATTAATCAGATATATAGTATATAGTCCCAGCCCTAATTTAAACATCTGAATTAACTTTCAATAATGTACACATTTAGAAAATGTAGAAGAATTGTTATTTTGAACAATGTTTTGCCAGTTCTTATCTCACCTAAATTGTGGACACAAACTAGAAAGTTTTGTGTCTGAGAGACTAAACTCAACATCAAACGGTGGTCCTCCGTGGCTAAAATGCAGGATAAATAGTGGGCCCTGGTATGAAAAAGGTTGAAAACCCACTGGTAGACACATTCATGCAAACTCTGTTCACTTCATGGAGTCAGCCCAATGGCAGCTTTTCTACGCGGACTTCTATTCCGATCGATCCATATATCAGGGGTTTTTCAACAGGTGGTCCGGGGACCACCAGTGGTCCCTGAGAGGGTTCCAGGTGGTCCCCAGCTAGGTTTGCTTAACCAGATGTAACTCTTGAGAGTGTAAAAATGAAACCAAATGGACCCTTGCAGGTCCATTTGGTTTCATTTTTACATTCTTATTGGTTCATTTTTAACTTCTTATTCTTATCTTTCATTTTACATTTTTATCTGTCAATCAATCAATCAATAAACATGTACTGTTTAGTGACTATTTGATTATTATATGATTATTAATATTATTATTAATATTATATTTCTCAAAACAAAACTAGTTTTTTTCAATATTGTCATTTTTTTCTGATGCTGTGGTCCATTATTTACTTGTTTATCTTTATCAAATCCAATTCATAAAATTCATAAAATCAAATATTCATAATTAAATCAAAAATCATAACAATCAAATATGAATCTATAAATCTAATAATGTAAAACTCTGTTTACCATTCTGTCGCTGTGATGATGATGATGATGATTCTGATGAAGCAAACTATGGAAATCAGCCCAGAATTCAGCAACGCTTTGGGTGATTATGATAAATATGAAAAGTGTTAATATCTTTGGGACGATTATGCAAATGTGGAAAAAAAATGTGTTAAACTCCTTTAAGTTTGACTGCAGGCGAGTCTTCAGCCCACAGACACACACACACACACACACACACACACACACACACACACACACACACCACACACACACCACACACACACACACACACACACAACAACACACTCCTGCGCCCTGCGGAGCGGCTTTTGGTCTGATTCCAGAACAACAGCTTTGAACTGTAAATGAGACCATGATGCCATGCGGGGGTCCTCAGGGACCCCCAGGGACCCCCGGTGGTCCACCAGTAAAATGAGTTCATGTTAAGATATACTTAAAACCCACTCAGAGAGAGAGAGAGAGAGGAGAGATGGGGAGGAGAGAGGAGAGAGAGAGAGAGAGAGAGAGAGAGAGAGAGAGAGAGAGAGAACACACACACACACACACACACACACACACACACACACACACACACACACACACACACACACACACACACACACACACACACACAGCCCAGTAGCCCTGACCCGTTCCGTCTCGGGGAAGTCATTTTCATAGAAACCAAACACCATGCAATGTCTGCTCTGCCATGAGCCAACCACACACGCACACACATGCACGCACGCACACACACACACACACACACACACACACACACACACACACACACACACACACACACACACACACACACACACACACCACACACACACACCACACACACACACACACACGTAAAGAAAGGCTACTGTAAATAAATATGCAGGACCAGGAAGTCATGTGGGGAGGAAATGGAACCTGCATTAAACTAAACGCTGTTGTGTGTGTGTGTGTGTGTGTGTGTGTGTGTGGCGTGTGCGTGCGTGCGTGCGTGTGTGCGTGCGTGCGTGTGTGTGCGTGTGTGCGTGCGTGCGTGTGTGCGTGCGTGCGTGTGTGTGCGCGTGTGCGTGCGTGCTAGAGGGCACTATAGCCAACACTAGGCCTAGAGATTCAGCACAGATATGGACGTCTGGAGTGAACTGTAGTCATAATTTTCAACACATAGAAACTAAAGTGTGGTGAAGGGACTAGTGGAGTAGTAGATCTAGCTTACAGGACCTTTCAGTATTTATAAGGACTAGTGGAGCAGAGATCTAGCTTACAGGACCTTTCAGTACTAAAGGGACTATAGAGCAGAGATCTAGCTTACAGGACCTTTCAGTACTAAAGGGACTAGTGGAGCAGAGATCTAGCTTACAGGACCTTTCAGTATTTAAAAGGACTAGTGGAGCAGAGATCTAGCTTACAGGACCTTTCAGTATGACTAGTGGAGCAGAGATCTAGCTTACAGGACCTTTCAGTAGTAAAGGGACTAGTGGAGCAGAGATCTAGCTTACAGGACCTTTCAGTAGGGACTAGTGGAGCAGAGATCTAGCTTACAGGACCTTTCAGTAGTAAAGGACTAGTGGAACAGAGATCTAGCTTACAGGACCTTTCAGTAGTAAAGGGACTAGTGGAGCAGAGATCTAGCTTACAGGACCTTTCAGTAGGGACTAGTGGAGCAGAGATCTAGCTTACAGGACCTTTCAGTAGTAAAGGGACTAGTGGAGCAGAGATCTAGCTTACAGGACCTTTCAGTAGGGACTAGTGGAGCAGAGATCTAGCTTACAGGACCTTTCAGTAGGGACTAGTGGAGCAGAGATCTAGCTTACAGGACCTTTCAGTAATAAAGGGACTAGTGGAGCAGAGATCTAGCTTACAGGACCTTTCAGTAGGGACCTAGTGGAGCAGAGATCTAGCTTACAGGACCTTTCAGTATTTAAGTACTAGTGGAACAGAGATCTAGCTTACAGGACCATTCAGTAGGACTAGCTGGATCTCGCTAGAGAGGACTCATTACAGACTTTCAGTAGGACGACTGGAACAGAGATCTAGCTTACAGGACCTTTCAGTAGGGCCTAGTGGAACAGAGATCTAGCTTACAGGACCTTTCAGTAATAAGGGATTAGTGGAACAGAGATCTAGCTTACAGGACCTTTCAGTAGTAAAGGGTCTAGTGGAGCAGAGATCTAGCTTACAGGACCTTTCAGTAGTAAAGGACTAGTGGAACAGAGATCTAGATCCTTTCAGACCAGCAGGTCGTTTAGGTCTGGAATCTCGCTCCAAGTCCACCTGCTTCCACCATTATCAACTCCATAATTCCCAGTAGTGATGTCCCGATACCGATACAAAAGTATCGGATCGGCTCTTTTTGTCGCTTTGCAATTTTCAGCAGGTTTAAAATCATCATTACAACAACATGTCCTGAATGTAAACAACAAACAGGACGGAGTCACCGCACGGCTCAACGACCCAGAAAAGATCTGCACCTGAAAGAAAGAACGAACGAAGAGACGGACAGGTTGTTGCTGTGGCGACCAAATGTTTACCACAGGCATCAGTGTGTGTGTGTGTGTGTGTGTGTGTGTGTGTGTGTGTGTGTGTGTGTGTGTGTGTTGTGTGTGTGTGTGTGTGTGTGTGTGTGTTGTGTGTGTGTGTTTTATCCGAGTCGAACCACAACTCTGAGACCCTCCCTGTTTACCTTCTACATATTTCATAACACTCTCTCAGACACCCACACACACACACACACACACACACACACACACACACACACACACAGGCCCCTCTGTTCACTGTCGCCTAAGAATACCGAGTGTCTTCTCTCTCGGCACGAGTCTGTGTGTGTGGTGTGCGCGTCTGTGTGTGTGTGCGCGTCTCTGCGCGTGTGTGTGTGTTGTGTGTGTGTGTGTGTGTGTGTGTGTGTGTGTGTGTGTGTGTGTGTGTGTGTGTGTGTGTGTGTGTGTGTGTGTGTGTGTGTGTGTGTGTGTGTGTGTGTGTGTGTGTGCACCTCTTCCTGTATTTGACAACAAAATGGAGCCACCCCACACTTGTCACTTTCGCACCCCGATGGACAAACTGCAGACTGCAATGCTGTTTGTTTTAACAATTAGCACAAGGTTAATCCCCCCCCCCCCACACACACACACACACACACACACACACACACACACACACACACACACACACACACACACACACACACACACACACACACACACACACACACACCTCACAGAGTCCAGACGACCCTGCTTTGGTCTGGAAACACGCTTTGAAAGATCTAAAAACACCCTGGACGACGCTCCACACGTCCCAGACTCTTCTATCCTTCTCTAAAACACCCTGGACGACGCTCCACACGTCCCAGACTCTTCTATCCTTCTTAAAACACCCTGGACGATGCTCCACACGTCCTAGACTCTTCTATCCTTCTCTAAAACACCTGGACGACGCTCCACACATCCCAGACTCTTCTATCCTTCTCTAAAACACCCTGGGTGCCGCTCCACACATCCCAGACTCTTCTATCCTTCTCTAAAACACCCTGGACGACGCTCCACTCAGCGTCCATTTCGGGAACGAGACGGAAACTGTGAAGGAATGTTTTTGAGACCTGTCAATCAAACCGCACCGGCCAATCAATAACCTTTCTGATGGCCTTGATGTCATGTAGGGTCCTGCGAGGTCAAATGTGGGGATGTTGGCTCGTCACGTGCATGGAAGCACACGCACGGACATGCACGCACGCACACACGAACACACGCACGCACACGAACACACACACACACACACACACACAAATGGAAGCTTTGCATGGGTTGCATCGACTTGTTTCTGAAATTAACAGCATTTGATTTAAATACCGAAATAAAATATAGGCTACATAACAGAGTTGAAATGAGAGAAATGAGTTTGGAGGTTTTAGTGAAACATCACACACACGCGCACGCACGCACGCACGCACGCGCGCACACACACACACACACACACACACACACACACACACACACACACACACACACACACACACACACACACACACACACACACACACAACACACACACACACACACACACACACACAGACGGGAGGCTTTGAGTCCCTGGAGACCAAAACATGCTGCGTTTAATCCGCTCAACAAAATGACACCATTTCTATTTAAATGACATTATTGAAGCATCACTGTGTGTGTGTGTGTGTGTGTGTGTGTGTGTGTGTGTGTTGTGCGTGTGCGTGTGTGTGTGTGTGTGTGTGTGTGTGTGTGTGTGCGTGTGTGTGTGTGTGTGTGTGTGTGTGTGGGAGGGAATGGAGCCAAAGGAACGCCAAATGACTCGGAGGATCGTTTCAGTGAGAGAGAGAAAAACACTTAAAGTTCCAACAAACCTTTAATTTGATTAAAGTCTTAGAGAAATAAAGTGGTTTAACACAACACGGTGGAATGTTCTCTGTGCTCCGTAAGCCTGTTAGAGATGCTCCGCGTCCGGGCCGCACCGCACCGCCGAGCTCCATGGAGAGACCGTTTACTGCACTGAGAAACTTAAACACAAAAACAAAATGTTTATCCACGAAAACGGAACGATCGACTGTGTGTTTAGTCCCTTCATTACATTTTAGACTAGTTTGTTTATTTAAAGGAGAATTCCACACCAAAACACATTAGGCATCCATACCTTTATTCCTGTGACATGATGCCCTTGATTTTTGTCATAGATGCCCCCTAGATGCCCCCTTTTCTACATTTCACCCTGAGGTCCAATGCAGTTTGTATGGCCACAGGTTGCCTTTATTCTAATGGAGGTATTTTATTAACTCCAAACTTTTTTTCCACACATCACATCAAACAATACACTACAAGATAATTGGGCCACTGATTAAAAAAAGAAAAGGAAAAAAAAAAAACTCAACAAACTAAAACTCAGCCGGCACCTTCGGAACAGGAGTTTTAACCTGAGTGATTGGAGATAAGGGAGGGGAGGAGAGGATGACAGCGAATTCTACCGTTATCAGTAGATAAGATCGCAGTTATCACGTTGTCATCAGCAGGAGTTTTTCGTTGAGGGTCGGGCATTTAGGCTTAGGGTTACGGTTGGAGGGGTCTAGGGTTTTGCTACTCCTAAACCTAACCGCAAGCAGATTTGACTGTTATCAGTGGATAAGATCACAGTTGTCATCTTATCAGTGATTAGGCTCCAGACAACATGCTGTCATCGATAAAATGGTGCTGATAAGCAGCCTGCTGGGAAGTATCGCTTGATAACGGTAGAAGCAGGTGCGGATGAGGGAATAGATTACCTCTGAGATTACAATAAGAAAATAAGTTTGGAGCTGGCTGAAATGTAGAAAAGGATCTATGATGTCACAGCGATCATGCAAGGTAGATTAATGCCCAATGTGTTTTGGCGTGGAATTCTCCTTTAACAAGATCAGGATTCTCTGTCGATTAACAGTATGACCGTGTAACCTGTGTTATCTGTCTTATGATTTAGTTAACAGGAAGACCCCCTTGAGTATAGACAGAATTACGCCGTCGCAAACTCTGTTCACTAGATGGGATCAGTCCAATCAGACTTCTTTCTTTATTTTAGATTGTGTTGTAATAATAGGATTTATTACGTGGCTTGAATGAATGCTCCAATCAGAAGCCAGCATTCTGGGCACATGAGCGGTCACATGCTGTATGTCACAACAACGTATCCTACACAACTGCAGATAAATAAAAGCAGCCCTTGTTGTACACCACATATGTCAAACTCAAGGCCCAGGTGCCAAATCAGGCCCGTGAATGGATTATCTTTGGCCCGCGGGATGAAATTGAATTAGTATTAGAACTGGCCCTCTGGTATTTTTCATTAAAACTTAAAACAGTTTTTTAATGCAGGCAGTTTCATCTTTACAATTATCTTTGACAGGGACGTCATCGTAAAACCGGTGTTGAAACACAGACCGGTATCTCCGGCCCTCGACTCGTACCATTTATTTCTATTTTGGCCCAGTCTGTATTTGGGTTTGACACCCCTGGCCTGTTGTACACTATTTGTGTCAATTATTAGTTATTTATTAATGTATTTATTAATCCATATGATAAGCGGGACAACACCCTTCGGTCCTTTGAGTTGTCTCCTATACTGAGGTCATAAGCTTCAGTACAGGGCCGGATTTAGCCAGCCTAGGGTGGGCTGGAAGAATGGCAGGGTGGACAACTTTAAAGTTTTTTATATGAAGCAGTGGTTTTCAACCTTTCTGACACTATATTTATTCAGCATTTGAGGACATTTTAGCCCCACAGACCCCGCAACTAAAAGATTTCTTTTGCTTTTGTCCACAATCCCAGGCTGGATTTGGGGGGAAAACAGTCAAACATACAGATCAAAATGACCATTAATCTTCTACATTTTCTAGTTGTGTAGACTTGGGATGAATATTTTAACTCTTGAGAGTGTAAATATGAAACCAAATGGACCCGCAAGGGTCCATTCATTTTAATTGTTTTGTAGTACTACTAGTAAGCCCATACAGTATAAACATTACAGACACTGTCACTGTGAGCATGGACTGGGTTATATATGACTCGTGTTAAATAGCTCTATAGTGTGAACAGTAATCATTTGTGTTCAGTAACAATGTTAAATAGCTCTCTATTTTACATTATTTCTAGTAACAAATAATTGTATATATTCATATAAATAATAAACAAAGCATTTAAAAATAGTTGTACATTGTGACAGTAATCGTTGCTATGGAGTGTGTTCAGTAACAGTCTTATATAGCTCTATACTGAGACGGTAATCTTTACAGGAAAAAAATATATAATTGGAGTTGTGTTTGCATTTAGGTCCTGGTTATTCATTTCATAATAACAACACGAGAGAGAGAGAGAGAGAGAGAGAGAGAGAGAGAGAGAGAAGAGAGAGAGAGAGAGAGAGAGAGAGAGAGAGAGAGAGAGAGAGAGAGAGAGAGAGAGAGAGACAGAGAGAGAGAGAGAGAGAGAGTTTGTTTTTATGTGGATTTCAGCTAAAATTCAACATCTATTTTGGGTTTAAAGTTTCAGGCACTGTAAGATATTTTATTTCCTCGGAATTGTTGTATTCGGTAGCAAGACAAGTTTTATGTATTCAAAACAACCTCTCTCTCTCTCTCTCTCTCTCTCTCTCTCTCTCTCTCTCTCTCTCTCTCTCTCTCTCTCTCTCTCTCTCTCTCTCTCTCTCTCTCTCTCTCTCTCTCTCTCTCTCTCTCTGTCTCTCTCCTTTATTCAGGGGAGAGGGGAGACATTTTTAGAGATGCTATAATGTCGCTGTGAGTGTGAGACTCACTCACACTCACAGCGCGTGCGCACACACACACACACACACACACACACCCACACACACACCCACACACACACACACACACACACACACACACACACACACACACACACACACACACACACACACACACACACACACACACAGTAACAGTAACATTAGATTCAAACTGTGGTGTCTGAGATAGGACAACATCTCCCCCCAGTGTTCAGCCAGAGTACTGCGCTGGTCACCTGATCTGCTTCTTGATCTGACAAAACATTGACTTCTACAGAAGTCAATGTTTTATTTGTCTCTAAATGTCTTGATGAAATGAACAAGGTGGACCCTGTTCATAGGAGGATTAATGAATTATGGGCCCCTGGGCCGCCGCCAGCCAATTCACATGATGATTTTAGGGAGTGAGAGTGTAAACAGGAAACAAAATGGATAGCATTTGGTTAACCAACTGTCCATCATTTAGCCTGGGGATCACTTGGAACCCTCTCAAGGACCACTGGTTGAAAATCACTGTAGTACAGCAATGCAATGCAGTGTGAGAGTTATACGCATCATGGGGGGGGGGGGGGGGGGGGGGGGTCACCAACCTGTTGAAGTGTTCATGACCTTTTTAAATATGAGGAAACATTACATAAAGTAACCTTGTACCTTGAACCTTGTCCTGCTGCTGCTATACTGGTGTATCAGAGTCTGTCCGTCTGTAAGCTAGATAACTATTGGCAACCATATCTATCAGCTCACCGACTGCTAATTCAACACACAGGATCACATGCTGTCGGGGCACACGCACACGCACACGAACACACACACACACACACACACGCACACGCACACGCACACGCACACGCACACACACAGAAAACTAGAATCTAGGGTCAAAAACTAGTAGGATCTAGTGTCAGAAACTATAGTATCATATTCATGTTCATTACCATCAAAGCTCTGGTCATTTCAGGGGCGGATATAACATTTCCCAATTGGTGGGGGGGGGGGGGGGGGAAGCATACCATTTTCAGTTACAGGACTTGCATAAAGTCACTTGAACTGCATAAAGTCCGTTACAGGACATGCATAAAGCTAAAGGTCTGACTCAGAGAGTTTTCTGTTTTCAATGATGAAATGCTGTTGGTTTAGTGGTGACACAGCTGTAGTTAGTTAGTAGCAGTAGCAGTGTTTCACATCATTTTAAATATAGGCACTTTAATTTGAAATATCTTGGGTTGTTTTGCATGCCATGGTGTTTGGTGGGGCAGACTGGGTATTTAGATCAGCCCCTGTGTATGAGACTCATTTCTGGTTACTTATGACTGTATTATTATTGTTATTGTTGTTATTATTTTAGCTGTCAGAGACCTGTAGCTCCATATGACTGTATTATTATTTATTATTATTGTTATTGTTATTGTTATTATTTCAGCTATCAGAGACCTGTAGCTTCATATGACTGTATTATTATTTATTATTATGTTATTGTTGGTATTATTTCAGCTGTCAGTACCTGTGCTGTCAGAGACCTGTAGTTTCATATGACTGTCATCAGACTCCATGGATGAGGATTTCTACTGGTTTGTTCCTGGAGGATGCCTGATGACCGGCGTCTACAGTTACCATGACAACGGAGCACAGTTTATTATGGGTGCGTTCGGAAATACACCCTAAACGCACTGGACTGCCCTGTTGTCGTTCGTTTATACCTGGTGTATTTGGGGCATTTGGTGCTCCTCGTTCGTTTATTCACACTGGTGTGTTTTGTGCACGCACTGACCAACCCTACCCTGGAGACGGGGTTGGCCGGTGTGGAAGGTTGATTGCGTCACAGCTGTGTCTCGAGCGCTGCCGTTCAATGAAAAGCAATACAACTGTTGTGAGCTAGGAAGCTAGGCATTGTACTCTGGTCCCCCAACTTTTCCATGTCTGTCAAGGACCTGCACATTTATCAAAAAAATGCATGCGGACCCCCATTTGAAAATACTTTCCAGGGGGACCCCCTTAAGAGAGGATTTATATGGCTTTGGCAGTGATTCTCGCCATTCTTGAGTGAGGTGTGTTGTCTGGTTTTAACTGCTCGTTCGTAAATCAACGCACTCGGTGACGACACGCCCACAAAAGCAAATGAACTCGGTGCGCACTCAGTTTGTATTTCCGAACATACCCTAAATATTACTGGTATATATATACTATATATACTATGCTATATATATATATATATATATATATATATATATATATATATATATATATATATATATATATATATATATATATATATATATATATATATGGTGTCGATGCGGGGTCTGCCTTGTTCCCTGGTGCGATGCAGTTTTGTTGGCCGTAATTTCACCTTGCAGCACACCAGTGAGTGATCGGTGTCACAGTCAGCGCTCTGATAGCTGCGTGTCAGCCTGACATTGACTAGGCCGGGCCGCCTTGTGAGGATCAGGTCGAGCTGGTGCCAGTGCTTAGAACGGGGGTGTTTCCAAGACACTCTATGTTGGGGCTTTGTGTTGAAGAACGTGTTGGTGACACAGAGACCATGGTGACAGCAAAGCTCCAGCAGACGTTGTCCATTTTCATTCAATCGCCCGGTTCCGAACTGGCCAATACAAGTGGGCCAGTTGTTGTAGTCAGCACCAACTCTGGCGTTGAAATCACCAAGAATGAACAGTGGCTCCTTTTCCGGGATTCTGTTGATGGCTGTGCTGAGGTCATCATAGAACTTGTCCTTTGCTTCTGCTGGGGAGGTCAGGGTTGGTGCGTAAGCACTAATTAGACTGACTAGTCCGACAAGTGAGTGTAGCTGAAGGGACAGGATTCGGTCAGTTCCCTCAGTGGGTGGGACAATAGATCCCAGCAGGCTGTTCCTGACTGCAAATCCCACACCTCTTTCCCTGAACTCGCCTGATGGTTTCCCCTGCCAGAAGAAGGTGTAGTTTTGCTCTCTCATGGATCCCAAATCTGGGAGCCTAGTCTCTTGGAGGGCGACAATGTCCATCTGCAACCTGGACAGTTCCAGGTCGATGAGAGATGTCTTGCGCACATCACTTAGGTCTTTCAGATCATCTGAAAAGCCAGGGAACAAGGCAGACCCCGCATCGACACCAGCAAGACCTACGACCAGGGAAAAGTGCAGGATTTTGCACGATTGTTGGAGGAATCTCTTCCAGGCCCACCCAGTGATAATGCCCACGAAAGGTGGACTTACTTCAGGGATGCCATCTACAATGCTGCCAGGTCCACCTTTGGAAAGAAGAACAGCAAGTCGGCTGATTGGTTCGAGGAACACTCTGAGGAAATGATACCTATCATTGAGAAGAAGAGGAGTGCCTTGGCGGCCTTCAAACGCTGTCCCAGTGAAAGAAACTTGCTGATCCTTCGGGCTGCCCGCTGTGCGGTGCAACAGAGTGCCAGGCGATGCGCCAATGACTTCTGGCTCCAGCTATGCTCCCGTATTCAGAACGCAGCTGACATGGGCAACATCAGGGGCATGTATGAGGGAATCAAGCAGGCACTAGGACCAACACCGAAGAAAACCGCTCCTCTGAAGTCCGCCACAGGCGAAGTGCTCAAGGACCGGGCTCAGCAGATGACTAGATGGGTGGAGCACTACTCTGCTCTGTACGCTGAGGACAACACGGTTGCAGAGGAGGTCCTGGACAGCATCCAAAGCTTGCCTACACTGGAGGAGCTCGACGGTCAACCAACGCTCAAGGAGCTCAGCAAGGCCTTGGATTCTCTTGCCACTGGCAAGGCACCAGGAAACGACGGCATTCCTGCCGAAGTCTTGAAATGCCTCAAAGGACCCCTCATCACTGAGCTCCATGAAATCCTCTGCCTCTGCTGGAGGGATGGTACAGTGCCACAAGATATGAGGGACGCTAACATCATCACACTGTACAAAAACAAAGGTGACAGGAGTGATTGCAATAACTACCGTGGCATCTCCCTCCTCAGCATCATTGGGAAACTCTTTGCACGTGTTGCATTGAAGAGACTCCAAGTACTGGCAGAGAGGGTTTACCCAGAGTCACAGTGTGGTTTTCGTGCCAACAGGTCTACCATAGACATGGTATTTTCCCTCAGGCAGCTTCAGGAGAAATGCAGGGAACAAGGACAGCCACTCTTTGTAGCCTTCATCGATCTCACCAAGGCCTTCGACCTGGTCAGCAGGGATGGCCTCTTCAAGATCCTCCCTAAGATTGGATGTCCACCCAGGCTTCTGAGCTTCATCAAGTCCTTCCATGAAGACACAAAAGGTACTGTGGTCTTCGATGGGTCGACGTCAGAAGACTTCGACATCCGTGGTGGAGTGAAGCAAGGCTGCGTCCTCGCACCAACCCTGTTTGGGATCTTCTTCTCGCTCCTTCTAAAGCATGCGTTCGGATCCACTACAGAGGGCATCTATCTCCGGACTAGGACAGATGGAAAGCTTTTTAACCTTGCAAGATTAAGAGCAAAGTCCAAAGTTCGGGTCAAGTGCCTGCGAGAGTTCCTCTTTGCAGATGATGCAGCCATCACCACCCACTCAGCTGAAGAGCTACAGCAGCTCATGAACCGCTTCAGTGAGGCTTGCCTCAACTTCGGTCTCACAATCAGCCTGAAGAAAACACAAGTCATGGGACAGGACGTGGACTCACCACCCAACATCAAGATCTCCAACTACGCTTTGGAGGTGGTCCACGACTTCGTCTACCTGGGTTCAACTATCTCTGACTCTCTCTGTCTTGACCAAGAACTCAACAAGCGGATTGGCAAGGCAGCAACCACCATGTCAAGGCTGACTAGCAGGGTGTGGGCCAACAGCAAGCTGACACAGCAAACCAAGATCCAGGTTTATAGAGCTTGTGTCATGAGCACTCTCCTATATGGCAGTGAGTCCTGGACATTGCATGCTCGCCAGGAGCACAAACTCAATGCCTTTCACATGCGCTGCCTAAGACGCATTATGGGCATCACTTGGCAAGACAAAGTTTCAAACAACGCCGTTCTGGAGAGTGCTGGAATCCCTTCCATGTACAGCACTCTGAAACAGAGACGCATGCGGTGGCTCGGCCATGTGGTGAGGATGGATATGGGACGCATTCCTAAAGATCTGCTCTATGGTGAACTTGTTGAGGGAAAACGCCCAGTAGGCAGGCCAAGACTGCGCTACAAAGACATCTGTAAGCGAGACCTGAAGGCCATGGACTTTGATCTGGACTCCTGGGAAGCTGCAGCATCCGACCGCACTGCTTGGAGGCAGACCATCGAGCACGGACTCAGGAAGGTTGAGGAGACGCTCACCCAGCAGTCCGTGGCAAAGAGATCGAGGCGAAAGAACAAGGCCTTAAACCCACCAGACAGACCAGCATCAGCCTTCCCCTGTGCGAACTGCGGAAGGATTTGCACATCCCGCATTGGTTTATTCAGCCACGCTCGGAGCTGCACCAAGAGCAGGACCCCTACCCAGAGCGCAACTCCATAGTCTCTCGAGACTGACGGATGCCAATGCGTTACGCTTGAGTGGGCATATATATATATATATATATATATATATATATATATATATATATATATATATATATATATATATATATATATATATATATATATATATATATATATCCTCAGCATGTCATGGCCATGGCTCACATTAGACTGACCGTAATACAATACGATCTTTTTTTTTTAAACAAATAACACAATGTACCTGGTAAAACACACAGACGTAGCACATGAGGAACACATCTTACCATGGGCATGGCTTACATTAGACTGACACCACTCTAAGGTGGAGACCAGTGTTATTCAATGAGGCACCGCCCACTAACCAATAAGAAACATCCTTACTGGTGGAGCAAGTGGAACTCACTAAAGTAATCTCTGTTACACAACATATTTACATAATAGATATAGATATAGATATAGATATAGATATAGATATAGATATACTGTAGATATAGATACAGAGATACAGAGATACAGATATAGATAGATAGATAGATATATAGATAGATAGATAGAAAGAAAGATAGATAGAGAGATAGTTATGTAGCAGAATCTAGTTTACTGAATGTATCGTGAAGATTTTTGTAAACCATGTTTTTTTTATGTTCTATGAACCATATGGAACATGAAAAAAGTGGTTTACATTTTTTATCTTTGCCCAGAAAATATTTACCCATAACATCCCATATAATGTACTAATTAAAAATATAAACATATTTTAAGAAGCACACAAATCCATCCCAGGCATTAGTTTTGCCCAAAAAACATTCCTTGGGTTAAGCAAGTATCTATGGCCGTTTTTAGTTTGACATGTGCTTCTTAAACAATTATTATATTTTTAATTATTACATTATATGGGATGTTATGGGTAAATATTTTCTGGGCAAAAATGAAAAATGTAAACCACTTTTTTCATGTTCCATAGGTTTCATAGAACAAAAAAAAACACGTGGTTTACAAAAATCTTCATGAAACGTGCACTTAAATACACAATGCACTAAAAGGTCTGTCTGAAGGTGATGTCATGGTTCCAACATCTCACAACGCCAGGGTCTGTGATGGATGCAAATGGAAGAAAAAGGTCCAATGAGGTGGAGGTAAAATATAATCCATTGTTAAATGTACAGAATTAAACATTATAGAAATGAAGTTACAGTGTTATTCATCACATGTTACTGAACACACACTCTATAGCAGCGGTCCCCAAAGTACTCTGAAAATATGGACATGTTGAAGTCTTTCATCCAATAGCAAGGCCTAAATGTTCATGTTATCGGCTGGTGTTGATCCGCTGACAGTCAAAACTTAGCTGTGGTTTCAACACAGCCATCTTTTAGAGTACCTTGTGCTTCAGTATGTTGACAAGCTTCATGGAGATGCTGTTTTTTCTTTCCAGCTCGATTTGGCACCTGAAAAAATCTGGAAACCTTGGATATATAAATATAGTGTATATTATTTATTTCTAATTGCTTTGTTCTCCAGGTGGAAGGTGACTTGCTGCAGTGGGGTGAGCTTCAGAACGTCCAGCTGCAGGAGGACCTGGTTCATGAACATCTGGGATGAATACTTCAAGTGGGACGTCCCAGGGGGAACTGGCTGACTGGGATCTACAGCGTACACAACAACAGAGATGAGTGAGTTCATCTACGCTATTGATACCGTCATGTAAAACAGTGGTTTTCAAGTTACTACTGATGATCAACCTGTGGCAGATTTATAGAACAATAGAGGGTAATATGTGGATGATTTGAATGATTTGAAACAATAATAACTACAGCTGTGTCACCATTAATCACATGATGAATATTTTAACTCTTGAGAGTTACATTTGGTTAACCAACTGGCATCATTTAGTCTGGGGACCACCTGGAATCCTCTCAGGGACCACTGCTGGTCCCCGGACCAGCTGTTGAAAACCCCTGATTTAAATAGATTAGAAAAACAATAGGCTACTAGTAATAATATTAATATTAGTATTAGTACAATCAATGACTAAAATGATTTACCATAGTTCCAATAGTCTTTATTGCCGATAACGGCACATTACATGATGCGTGTGAAGATTGTTTTAAAACCGTGGTTTTCAACCCTTTTGATATGGGCCCACTATTTATTTGTCCACAATCCAGGCTGGATTTGGGAAACAAAACAGTCAAACATACAGATCAAAATGACCATTATTCTTCTACATTCTCTAGTTGTGTAGACTTGGGGCTAATTCACATGATGAATATTTTAACTCTTGAGAGTGTAAACATGAAACCAAATGGACCCACAAGGGGCCATTTAGCCCCACCATACATAATGACATGCAAACAACCGGAATTTCAAAGGTATTATAAAAGCATCTTGTACAGGACTTATATTAGGCAAGTAAAGCATCAATGATAACAATTCACTTCAATTCAATTTCAACTCAAATGGCTTTATTGGCATGAGAAAACATACGTTTATATACGTTTACACTGCCAAAGCAAGAACAGAACAACAAGAAACAGAACAAGAAAACACAATATAACAGAAACAGGGAAGCGTAATACAGCAGTACAATAATGTTTCAATACAAAAGGTAAGAATATAAGTCATAGTCTTCAAAAACACATTTCTATGTGCTTAGATCAATTGATGTATGGTGTAAGAGGACAATACAATGTTTATTCTTTAGGGTGGTTGTGTTCCATTTAATATCCTTCTTTTATCGCAGCACATCATGAATCTTGCTGCTGTTAACTTCAGTTGTTGTTGAAGTTGCAACAGACACGCAGCATGCATAAAGCTAAAGGTCTGACTCAGAGAGTTTTCTGTTTTCAATGATGCAGCAAAAGTAAATCAATTAAAAATATATATTTGTATTGTTATTTCTAAAATAGTACGTTGTTCATTCATTTTTTCACACATGTAACTACTTTTTGTGCGTAGTGATATGGACACAAAAAACATATACTGTAGTTCCATGTGATAGAGGGGTCAAAAATGAACACAGGACCTGCTAATATGTTAGAAATAATTCAACAATCCAAATGACGTTTTTTGGCATCATAAACTTAAAAAAATCTGAACTATTCCTTTAAGTGTGTAAAGTACTGTATGTTTAAATCACATGATAAATATTCCCCTGCAGATTACAGTATGTTTATACAAGTATAAACATCCCTTTTTACAGGAATGTAAACATATGTGATAGAATCTGGTGCTTTGGTCTTCATGTAGGCCAAGGCTGTTTTCATTTTACAGCCATCTAAAGTATATTTTTCAATTTTTGTCTAAAATCGTTTTTTATTCACATTAAAGGTAGGGGAAGTGATTTCACTTTTGTCAGATATCAACCAAAAAATATTTTTTTTCTGTTAAAATGCTCTATTATAAGGTGTGGAAACCACATATGGAGTTTCCCCCTCCCCCACGTTAGCAGAGGAGCTAATAAAAGTTCCCCAGGTCACCACAATTCTCCTCCAATCAGGAGAGAGCAGCAGGTTCACATAGTGTAGCTACTTTTGGGGGCCCCTAGTGCACCAGGCTGGTACTACACCATGAATTTTAAATCACTTCCCCTACCTTTAAAATGTTCCAATTTCCTGGAGTGATGCATCATATGAAAGCTTACATTGCATACTTTAGTAATCTGTAAAAAACAGAAAGTTGACCCTGGGGCCTGGGCTACTTGAGCCTCACAGTATCAGATTGTGACACATATTTGTTCTAACCTCACACTGTGCAGGAACTGCATGACCTCGGCAACCCTGGATACACACACACACACACACACACACACACACACAACACACACACACACACACACACACACACACACACACACACACAGGGCTCTGCTTCTCTCCTCTGACTATGTGAACCCTTTTCCCATTACAGCAAAATTAAGATAAAAAAGGAATAATAAACAACTTGGCAAAAACCTTGGCATTGTCCTGGACAGCCAGCTGTCATTCAAAACACACAACGCAGCTGTCAGCCGATCCTGTAGGTTCACACTCCCAGGGGCGGATGTAACATTTCCCAATTGAGGGGGCAGGAGAAAATGGTATGGGTGCGATGAAGTTGCACCCATACCATTTTCATTTACATGACTTTTATTAGGCAATTAAGCATAAATAATAGCATCAGTTGTTGTTGAAGTTGCAACACACACGCAGCATGCATAAAGCTAAAGGTCTGACTCGGAGAGTTTTCTGTTTTCAATGATGAAATGCTGTTGGTTTAGTGTTGACACAGCTGTAGTTAGTTCGTAGCAGTAGTAGTGTTTCAAATCATTTTAAATACATGCACTTTAATTTAAAATATCTTGGGTTGTTTTGCATGCCATCGTGTTTGGTGGGGCAGACTGGGCCTTTAGGGGGGACTGCCACCCCCCCCCCCCCCATGCCCATGCCTAGATCCGCCCCTGCACACTCCACAACATCAGATGGATTAGACCCTTTAGCCCAGCTTCTCATCCAGACAACAGTCATATCTGAACTGGACTCCTGTAACTCCCATGTGCACTTAAGCCCCTCCAATTGATCCAAAATGCCGCGACCCGTTTGGTCTTTAACCAGCCATAGTACATGTCACTGCACTTCTCTCCCTCCATTGGCTCCCAGTCGCTGCACTCACAGTGTTCAAAACTCTCACACTTGCATTCAAAGCAACCAAAGGTTTGACTCCACCATATCTCACTGGTCTCATAACACCCTACAAGCCCTCATGTGCACTCCCATCAGCCCACACACACACACACACACACACACACACACACACACACACACACACACACACACACACACACACACACACACACACACACACACACACAACACACACACACACACACAAACCTATCTTCCACCGTGGAAACAAGGTTTTATAAGAAATGAATCAATATCTAAGTTAGATCTGACCTCAACCTGGTTTGTAACATCTTTGTATTTGCAGAGAGAAAGTTCACAGCCATTTTCTAAAATAGAGAGACAGAGACAGACAGACACAGACAGACAGACAGACAGACAGACAGACAGACAGACAGACAGACAGACAACAGACAGACAGAGAGGTCATACAGAGACAAAAATGTTCAGCACAAAGTTCTGCTGACTCATTCCTCTAACCACATTGACCACTATGGACTGGGAGTCAATGAACCTGAATACCCCCCACACCCACACACAAGGTTCACATCTATGTCACCACCCCTCCACACTCCTCCCTCCAATACATGTGTTTAAAAGACGCACAAATAACATTGCAGACCTGCACTAGGCAGCACGTCTCCTCGTCCCTCTCTCTCTGTCTCTCTGTCTCTGTCTCTCTCTCTCTCTCTCTCTCTCTCTGTCTCTGTCTCTCTCTCTCTCTCTCTCTCTCTCTCTCTCTCTCTCTCTCTCTCTCTCTCTCTCTCTCTCTCTCTCTCTCTCTCTCCTCTCTCTCTCTCTCTCTCTCTCTCTCTCTGTGTTGGTGTTGTTAACTCATTGAGTGCTGCTGACGGAGCATGGCGTCCATCACCTCCAGCTGGTCCTACAGACAGACCTTCCTGCTGCTGCTGTGCTTCAGAGCTCTCATTGCCCCGCCCACCGGGTTATGGTACAGTATATGAACATTTATTACTGCTTGGTGACTAAACTGACTCCACCAGGCGGGGCAGTAGGGAGTTTGAGAGTCCATAGAGGACAATATGAAACAAATGCTAAACATGAATTGTAGCTATAGGTGTAATGTTAGAGTCCACAGAAGACATGTAAATATGAAATAAATGCTTTTACATGTAGGTGTAATGTTAGAGTCCACAGAAGACATGTAAATATGAAATAAATGCTTAAACATGTAGCTATAGGTGTAATGTTAGAGTCCACAGAAGACATGTAAATATGAAATAAATGCTTAAACATAGCTATAGGTGTAATGTTAGCCATATCTCCTATACTGGTGCATGGCTCAAACTAAACAAAAAATATATATTATGATTCTCTGCTTTCATATGACATGAAGCAAAGACATGTGTACCCAAAACTATACCCATCTGTACCCAATCTGTACCAAAAGTATACCCACGTCTGTTGGTCAGTGTGTACCTCATAGCTGTGCTCTGATTGGCTGAGCAATGTACATGTTGAGTATAAAAAGTGAGACAATTTTTATTAGCAATGTGATGATGTTCAATGATAAGAGCGGCCCTCACTTCACACAAGTGTGATTTAGAATTTTCCTTCTGCCAAAAAAATATCAGTTCTGGCCTTACTGTGCAGTTGGTTTTCATGAAACTTGGTGGTATGAAGCTTGGTTGGTATAGAGGAAGGGTTTTCAAAAGGTGGTCCTTGAGAGGGTTCCAGGTGGTCCCCAGGCTAAATGATGGGAAGTTGCTTAACCAGATGTAACTCTTGAGAGTGTAAAAATGAAACCAAATGGACCCTTGCGGGTCCATTTTAACTCTCAAGAGTTAAAATATTCATCATCTGAATTAGCACTGTTTTGTTTGCAAAATCCAGCCTGGAATTGTGGACAAAGCCAAAATAATTCTTTAGTTTTAGGTCTTTGGGGTGAAAATGTAATCAAATGGTGGTCTGTGGCTCAAATGCTGAATAAATAGTGGTCCCTGGAGTCAAAAAGGTTGAAAACCCCTGTATAGAGGACCCTGCCAAACACTGAGAGGTAAAGCAAATAGCCACACTATGGACTTTAAGCAATATGATGGCGATGCCTCCACTACGGCAGTAGGCAGTCGGTCCGTGCTCCATAGATAAACCTGCTTGCTGTAGCAGCCGTTCCTACTACAGCAGAACCTACACTTTAACGTAGTGTCAACAACGCCTGTTTGACACACGCTGCATAGAACCATGGTAACCTGTCACCATTGTGTACAGCTGTTTGCTTAAAGAGGGGATGCCATGATTTTTCCAATTTTGTACATGTTTAAGAGGTGACAGTGTGTAAATAGACCCTTGGTGTGTTTTTTAAGTGCAGTGATGTCTTCCTTTATATTAGGTCTTCCCTTTATTAGGGTTTCTTCCTGGGGGCTGAACCTTTCCAGTTAAACGTGCCAATGAAAAAACTTTCGTTACTTTCCAACTATGATGGTGACATCACGTGTTCAGCAGCTCCCCTAACTCCTCCCCCCTTTATCATACAACTAAAGCTGTGGGTGTGGCTTCAGTCCAGGTGGATCTCCACCCATCACCACCCACCAGGCAAACCAGGCATACTTAATGAACTGGTAGGGTGGAATCTTAAAAATGACAGTTTAACAAACACTGTACACTTTTTGGGAAAAACAAATCTTACTTTTCATATAACATTAATACCTGATGTGATGATCATGTTTTAGGGTAGAAAAAAATCATGGCTCTCCATCTTTAATGATATTGACAGCTACAGTGATTGCATCGTAGCAGCCGCACCAGGCGTGGATTGACCCACGGGAATACCAGGAAGGCCAGGCCCAGGCAAACTAGCGTTTCTATTCTCCAAAAAAGTTTCCTATACCAACTGGGCCAGACCAATATGTATTTATTTATTTATTCATTAATTATCCACAATGGCCTGTTATAGCGCCACCCTTAGGCTGCGTATGTGCACAGCTTATCTCTGCCACCATAAGTCTGATCGATGCCAAAAATTGCACACACACTCCCTGAATGCTGACGATGAACCTCTTCCTCAGTTCTTACCATTTTCCACAATGGCCTGTTATAGCGCCACCCTTAGGCAGCACAACATTTTAGATATACCTGCATCACTCTGCATCCTTAGAACACAAACATGAACCTTTGAGAAATTTGAGAAAATTCCAGGGGCAGGCCAGGCCCAGCCAAAGTAGAAAGTATCAGTGCAGCGTTTTTATGCTACAAAAATAAATTATTTCCTAAATCAGCCAGGCCAGCCAGAAGGCATACACATACAATCCAGTTTGAGCATCATTGTTTTTACATGGTAATAAGACTGTATTCCTATTTTTAATGCACAAAATAGTTGTTAAGTGTGGCCAAAATTGCATTCATCACAAGATATCTTTGTCACATGGACAGAGACAGTCTTGGACTGGGCAAAAAAAAATCGGCCTGGACATTTTTAGCGTGATTTGGCCTAGACCGGCCCACCACAACCAGCGCATGATGGACCTATTCTACCTGGTATAGTTGGTTAACCAGACGTAACTCTTTGAGAGCGTAAACATGAAACCAAATGGACCATTTGGTTTAATGTTAACACTCTCAAGAGTTAAAATATTCATCTAAATTGGCCCAAGTCTAGTTAGAAAATGTAGAAGATTAATGCTCATTTTGATCTGCATATTTGACTGTTTTGTTTCCCAAATGGACCAAAAAGCAAAATAAATCTTTAGTTTTGAGGTCTTTGGAGCTAAAATGTCATCAAATGGTGGTCCGTGGCTTAAAATTCTGAATGAATAGTGGGCCCTGGGATCAAAAAGGTTAAAAACCAGTGCGTTTAATCATACCGTGATACCACCGGCCCCCCTACGGGTCGTGGCCCACCGGGGGACCTCCCTGTACGCCCACTGGTCAATCCGACCCTGGACAGCGATCTTGTCTGTCTGTCTGTCTGTCTGTCTGTCTGTCTGTCTGTCTGTCTGTCTGTCTGTCTGTCTGTCTGTCTGTCTCTCTCTCTCTCTCTCTCTCTCTCTCTCTCTCTCTCTCTCTCTCTCTCTCTCTCTCTCTCTCCTCTCTCTCAGAGAGCCTTCCTAGATAGTGAATGTCTTTTAGAATGAAGTCTTGTGGGTCTGTGCTGATGGTGTGTGTGTGTGTGTGTGTGTGTGTGTGTGTGTGTGTGTGTGTGTGTGTGTGTGGTGTGTGTGTGTGTGTGCGTGTGCGTGTGCGTGTGTGTGTGTGTGTCTCAGGCTGACAGCATGGAGCAGAAGCTGAAGTTACTGGAGATCCAAGTGGAGACACTGTACCACAACAATGCAGGTTAGAAATAAGGGAAAAAGGAGTGCTGTGAAAGCAACTGGAAATGGTGGAGTTTTTACTATGGATCCCACGGGGTCATGTCTATGTTCCCTCAGCTCTAAGTTCCCTCAGCTCTATGTTCCCTCAGCTCTATGTTCCCTCAGCTCTATGTTCCCTCAGCTCTATGTTCCCTCAGCTCTATGTTCCCTCAGCTCTATGTTCCCTCAGCTCTAAGTTCCCTCAGCTCTAAGTTCCCTCAGCTCTATGTTCCCTCATGCTTATGCACATGAAGGCAACTTTAATGTCATGTGGAGTCTTTCCACGACCCTCTGGGGAATGCGATTAATTTTTGGGGGTCCCCAGATGATGATTATTATTATTATTAATAATAATAATAATAATAATAATCATCATAATTTTAGTTAGGTGTGCACCTTTGTATGTCATTTCTCTACCGTCCTGTAGCTCACAGGAACCGGGTGGGGATGTTACAGTAACTAACACCACTGACTTTGTGAAGAGTGTGGGGGTTATTAAATAAGTAAGTTTGCATTAAAAGGCAACTTTTTTCTTGAATGCTTGTACAGTATATAGGTTCTTAAAAGGACACACACAAAAAAATAATAATCGTATTTATCAAAATAGGTGATCTACAAGCCACATCCTCCAGCTATACTCTATGGCTCTGGTTACAGGGAGACGCACAGCTATGTCTCTGTAAAACCGTGCTCTACTGATTGTTTTCAATGAGAAAATGGTCAGTCGGTTGAGTCAGTGTGCACATGTTTTAATCGGATTAATCAGCAAAATGAATTAACTCGTTATTTTCAACAGCCTATATACCGCGCACAATGTAAATGATTTCAAGTATTTATTTGTTTATTTTTAAGTGCTGCGTAGCAAGCACTTCCTTAGACGATTCACCAGCTGTGTGCGTGCTAACCGGCACGACCTCAACATATCTGCGTGTCTGTGTGCTAACCGGCACGGTTTGCTCTGCATGTTGCCACATAAGAGAGAAACAAGCAAGTTGCCACATAAGAGAGAAACAAGCAAAACCCATGCCGGTTAGCAATAACAGAGAAACAAGCAGCAATGAGCAGCAAAAACCGTGCCGGTTAGCATGCAGACACGCAGATATCTTGAGAATCGTGCCGCTTAGCACTCACACAGCTGGTGAAGACCACCACACACGCAGCACTTTCTTTCACACGGGTGTGATTTTTTACACAATTTTGGTTTCCAGCTCATAAAACCAACCAAAACAGGATTTCACAAATTAGAATATTTTACAAGACCACTAAAAAGAAAAACAAGAAATGTCGACTATCTGGAAAGTATATTGATGTATGCAGTCTATACTTGGTCTGGGCTACTTCTGAACAAATTATTTCATTCATGGGGCGTGCCATGGAGGTGATCAACCTGTGGCATTGTAGAGGTGTTATGGAAGCCCTTTTTGGTAATACAACCCAAATTCTATGTTGTGTTAAATTCAGGAAAGTTGGCTGGACATTAAGCACAGTAATACTAGGTCAGTACAGCAGCTAGTAGTTTTGGCTCTGTGAGCAGGTGCCAAATTGAGCTGGAGAGGAAAATTAGTATCTCCATGACACTTGTCAACATACCGAAGCACAGGGTCCTCTAAAAAGATTGCTGTGTTGAAACCACTGTCAAGTTTTCACTGTCAGTGGATCAACACCAGCCAATAACATGGCCTAGAGACTGGACATGGCAAAACACATGATTTAGGCCATGTTCTCGGCTGAAAACGTCAACACAGCCATCTTTTTTGAAGCTTCATGGAGATGCTAATTTTCCTATCCAGCTCGATTTGGTACGTGCCCACAGAGCTAAAACTATTAGTAACTGCTGGACTAACCATGGTATTACTCCACTTAACTGAGCAGCCAACTGTCATGACTTTAACCCGACATAGGGGGTTTTATGGCCAAGAGGAAGGTGTGAGACATTGATGCCCCATTGATGAAATAATTCACCGCAGACAAAGTATTACTGTATAGATTAATATACATTTTAATAGTCAACATTTCTTGTTTAAAACACATTTTTTTAGTGATCTAATATAATATTCATTTTTTTTATCGTGTTTTGGTGGGTTTTATGAGCTGAAAGCCAAAATTCTGTAAAATAAATGAAAAATACTTGAAATCATTTACAATGTGTGCACTGAATATATAATTATATTCAGGTTTTGAATGGAATTGGGGAAATAAACCAACTTTTCCATGATTTTTTTTTTTAATGGAGCTGGTGCCTTTTCACTGGACGAATTTCAGGCGTAGTCAACCGATCATGCTGGTGCATGCAACGATCTGACCGACCATTGTTTTGTTCAAAATTACTAGCCCTGTATCTAACTCTCAGAGATGCTTTCAGGGATGCTTTCCAATTAATTTTGCATTCCAATTAATGAGACTTATGATCTCTGGGACTTAGGATCTACGGCCAGTCCCCACCAGACAGCTTTGCTTGGCCCACTGGATGATGGGAAATTTTGATTTGAGGGTGAGTTTTAGAGATAATGTTAGTAATTTTAGTATTTTTTTTTTTTTTGTAATTTTACTTGTTTTTTGGCCAAGTAATTTTGGATCAATGGCAGCCCTTATTGCTTACCCTGATTGGTAATCTTCTCCCATTGTGTGCACCGGTTCGGTGGTGTCCACCCAGTATTCCGACCTCCCATAATTCCGACCTCCCATAATTCTGAAAAAAAGCCAAAAAATAAGAACTCATATACGTCCGACATCCCGTTTTTCCAACCATCGGAAGAACAGGATTTCGTGATTATGGAAGGTTGGAATAATGACATGGTCTGTACCCCTGAAATCCGTCCAGTGGAAAAGGTTCTGGGTGCAAAATCTGTTTGCTATTGAAAGGGTTAATTGTTTTATTGTGTTAGTGTTTCTGAGATTAATTAATCTTAATCTCAATTAATCAGTTATAGTCCCAGCACTACATACACATTGTATTACATGCTACTATTAAACTTGGTTGAGGGAACATAGAGCTGAGGGAACATAGAGCTGAGGGAACATAGAGCTGAGGGAACATAGAGCTGGGGAACATAGAGCTGAGGGAACATAGAGCTGAGGGAACATAGAGCTGGGGAACATAGAGCTGAGGGAACATAGAGCTGAGGGAACATAGACACGGTCCCGATCCCACCAGATTATCTGTCATAGAGGGTTTCTGAACCAATTAGAGCATGCATCCCTTCAGGCAATGGGATGGCATAGTGTGAGGGACGGCTTACGCTGAGCTATTAACACGTGTTGCTTGGAATGTTCTCAGCTCTGTCACTTTACTGCTATGTGTCTTATTTCTACCATATAATGTGTTCAGATATACAGTATATTCTAACGTGATGAAGAGTGAGTTTAAACCCAGTAATACAATGGTTGCAATTCCTGATCAAGGAGGATCGACCTAGGACAAGTCGCGAAGACACCTATAGGGGAGTCCACATTGGTTCATGGGAGGAAGCAGACATGCGCAGTACATTCCAGGAAGTTTGACACTTGCAAACCATGCATGCCATTGGTTTCTTGGATGGTTTGACTTCCTGATCTGTACTGCGCATGTCTGTTTCCTCGCTAGAACCAATGTGGACTCCCCCGTGGGTGCCTTCGCTTCATCTCCTGGATTGTATACTCCTTGATCGCTGTGGTGTAGCCTATGATAAAGAGAGAGGATAAAGCACGGGGGTGTGTCGCAGGCTGGTTCCGGAGGTTTGCACATGCTCAGTGTAAACAGGAACTGCTATGGTGGAATGTACCAGCAGAGGCGCTAGATAGAAATCCCGTGACTTATGTAGATGTAAATAATGAGATCCAGGGTAGCTGTGAATTAAACAGCATCACTCTTCCCTTTTCAAACCTTTTATGTCATCCACAGCACTTGAATAAACAGTATGCACGTTTCTTTGTCATTTCACAAAAATACAAGTTGAACACATGTAGGCTACTGCAATCAAAGCAAGTATCAACAATATGGAAAATCTACAAAATAAAAATATACAAAACATTTCCATGTAGGGCATTTGCCCTTGTCTTTCAGTCTGTTATAAACAGCTTTTTTCCTCCACACAGTAGTTAAATTGACATAATGTTTAAACTAAAGACAGAAGCATTATAGTATTCTCTTTTTATATATATTTTTTATTATTTCAGTTCAGGGTCAGTAACTCTAGCGCCTCTGCTGAAACATTCCATCATAGCAGTTCCTGTTTACACTGAGCATGTGCAAACCTCCGGAACCAGCCTGCGCCACGCCCACGTGCTTTATCCTCTCTCTTTATCATAGGGTGTAGCCAGGTACGGTTTAAGTCCTCTCATTGGCTGCATGGCAGCAAATCAGGTCTGGGGCCGTGCTCATTGGCTGCATGGCAGCAAATCAGGTCTGGGGCCTTGAGGTAAGCGCGAAAGCCTATCCACCTTTTGATTATGGCCCATAATGCATTGTGATTGTGTGTGCGGCAGATCCGGGGGAGTGGTCGCGGGAGGAGTCGAGGAGGGAAGCCTCGCCTTCATGGGGACAGGCTTTCCACCTTGTCCCCTCCTATGACCCCCTCCCACAAGTACCGGCTCAATTGATGTTTGTTGTAATGCCGATGTGATGTCAATTACAACAGAGCCTCGTTAGTCTAGTGGACTGCTGCGCAGGCTTGAAATCTGTGCATCTATGCTTCGTGGGTTCAAATCCTGCTGTTGCCACATTTATTTTTTCCTCCAACAACCGCAGACTTTACATGTTCAATAAATATAATCAAAGTTAGGTTTAGGAATAGTTTTATTAAGGTTTTCGGTCCAAAACACAGCCCAGCGCTCCCTTCTGCACTGACAACCAATCACCAATAACAGACCCATCCGAGGAAAAGAGTGTGCGCTGCGCACACTCTAAAGCCATTTGGGAGAGGACTTGCGACATTAAGGGCGTCAGAAAGTAAGCGCTCGAGCGCTGTTCATGCAGCCTGAAAGAGGGACAACCTGGATACAATGTTTTCACTTTTCAACGAGGGCGGTGCAAATAAGAACTATTTTAGGCATGCGTACAGCATGTTAACTGCTTTAACGTGTTGAACAGTAACAACTAAAGTCTTCGTAATGATTATGTTGTGAATAAATGGATTTAAGATCTTTAAAGCTAGGCTGCTGCCTGTGTCCATTGCACCGCCTACCTCCGGTACAGGACTGTCTCTATTTGTTGTCCCCATTCTCAGTAGAAGTGTAGGCCTATGTAAAGATCCGCCATTGGACTGACCCGACCAAGTGAACGGAGTTTGCGTATCTCTGTCTATACTATATGGCTCTGACTTTTCCCGAGCTCTTTGCCATCTATGAAGCGAGAAACAATGGAAGCCTTCCGAGCTCTTTACTGAACGTGTGGTTCAGGTGAAATATACCCAATCTGCAAACTGTAATATACTTAAACCAATCAATCATTGCACGGCTATGTAGATATGTAATCCTTATTGTGAATGTGGGTGGGACAGTGGGGTGCCATGCGACAAGTGTCCGCCCATGCGAGCATGTAAACACTGTGACGCTAATTCCCACGGCACTCCCACCGGATGGGTCGCACACACAACTTTTTCCCCAGCACTTTGGCGGGGAAAAAGGTCAATACCACCAGGCCTGGGCCTACCAAATAAATCATCCATAATAATTAAAACCAGTCATCAAGAGCTTCAACTCATGATGAACAGCAGGGGAGTACAGTAACATTTTTAATTGGGGGGTCAGGTGATTTCTGGACCTTTTGACTTGCAGTTTTTAATTATTCTGGGTAATTATTTGGTAAACTCAGGCCCAGGGCTGGTGGTATAAGCTTTCGGCCTACCCCAAGGCCCCAGACCTGATTTGCTGCCATGGAGCCAATGAGAAGACTTACACTGTACCTGGCTACACCACAGCGATTGAGAATTGCACCCAATGTCTGGATGCCAGAACGGGATTAAAAACGTATATCTCTAATCAAGACACCTGTGATTGTGGACGACTATTCATAAATGGGATAAAAACAGCTCAGCTTAACTTCTATTGGCTTTTATTGATGTGATAATGGGTATGTCATCACGCAGCACGTTTTCTTTTTCATGAAGCAATTAAAAACTTTTATGGAGTTTTTATTTAACATAAACCAAAGTTAAAAATTTCCAGAGCTGCAAACCTTGACAAATTCTCATGAGAACACCTGTGTGCGTGCCCCAAACACACGTGCCCGTGGTTTGCCTGAGGCCCTAGATACAGCCTTTCTTTACGGCAGGCTAGCTCTTTATATAGAACATTTACATTGCATTAATTGAGTTTTTTTTTTTTTTTTTTTTTTTTTTTTTACAGTTTTACTGATAAATCTCTATGGGCCCTATTTTTACCTGATACTTTTACCTGTCTTAAAGGTTGGGTAAGTGATTTGAAATTCATGGTGTAGTACCAGCCTGGTGCACTAGGGGCGCCAAACAGTAGCTACACTATGTGAACCTGCTGCTCGATCCTGATTGGAGGAGAATTCACCCACCACCTGGGGAACTTTTTTAGCTCCTCTGCTAACGTGGGGGAGGGGGAAACTCCATATATGGTTTCCACACCTTATAATAGAGCATTTTAACAGAAAAAAATATTTTTGGGTGATATCTGACAAAAGTGAAATCACTTCCCCTACCTTTAAGTATCAGGTCTTAAGAGACACCCTCAAGTTTTGACTTTAGACTTACTGTTAAGTATTTTGATAGAGAATCAAAAATAGGGCCCTGTGTCTCTGGGCCATGCAGCTATATCTCATGCTGAAGCTAAAGCCATATGAACTTCCTAGAAATAAAATTCTAAGGTCATCGTGTCACTGTTCACCACAAACCTGTGATAATACTCAGACCATTAGGAAATTCCCAATGATTTTTAACTCAAAGTTATAAGTAAAACAACACTGTTTACTCAATGATATCTGTCAACTACAACGTAGGTCCTGCCTGGACTTTAAATGAGCTGTATTTGTGGGTGAAAGGTGCCAAATGAAGTTGCCTTGCCTCATTGTTGAGGATCAGCTGAGCAGAAGAGCCTGACGGATCAATGTTCATAGAGTAGTTTCAACTTACGTTTATCTTTCTGTCATATTGTTTTCAGTAATGGCTGCCAAACTGAGTGAGCTCCAGGCCAGGATGAACTCCACTGAGGTCCAGGTTGGAGACTTGAAGAAAGAAAGTGAAGGTAATTTATTTGGGGGTGTCAGTGGTTCAGCGGTAGAGTGGTCAGTAGAGCAGCTGGTTAGGAAACCGAGAGATTCCCGGTTCAATCCCTGTGAGCTCCCCAGCGTTGGTGACCAAGTGTCTTTGAGCAAGAGATTGCAGGTTGTCGCCTTGCATGGTTTCCTCTCCTCTGATTGGTTCATTCATTCAGATGAGCTCAGAGAACAGTCATTTACTGTATTTATCATACACTCATTAAACTACATGTAATGATTGTGATCATGTAATCAATTCAATTCAATTCAATTCAAAGGAGCTTTATTGGCATGATAAAACAGACATTTACATTGCCAAAGCAAGAGTCACAAAACAATACAATAAAAACAGTTGAAAATGGGGACAAATATATACGGTTGGAGGGGGGTACAAATTTTTGTAGACAGAGTTATGCTACAATGCATTGTTTTATAAAAGGTTATAGCACATTATAACAACATTTTTATTGCTACTTCAAGACAGATCATGCAGAATAAGAAGAAAACTAACAGATTCCCTATCTGTTTAAATGTAGCAGCTCTGTTTACATGGAAGAGTCTGGATAGTACAGATTGTAGTCCTTAGGGTGGTTGAGTTCCATTGGCCAATCTTCTTACGTTGCGGTGCACGGTGCACAAATCTTTATATTAGTAATCACTGTCATCAATAACTGAATTCTTGTATTGATTTCAGCTCATGCTGCCCAACTGGACCATCTGGAGAGTGAGTACATTTATTCAGCGTTGGGACATGTGTAACTTAATATATTACATAATATATTACCAAAACGCAGTAACATGTAATATAAATATATTCCTTAACAAAAAAATCTAATATATCATACTTTTCTTTCGGCACTACTGCATTACTTTCAATATTAATATTATTATATTATTTCTGTCAATCTGTCTCATTGAAAGTGTTCTTGTGAAATGATCTTGACAACTGCAGAAGTTAACTTGTACATAAACATTCAGTTTTCAAATATTAAGTTCTCACACATTAGTAGAAGCCCCAGGAGGGGTCCACACACACCCCCCGTATTTTTTGTTCTAGTCTGGTTTTTATTCATCCTTAGGACCTCTAAAATAAGAATTTTGATGATCCCAAGAACAAAATTGGTCCTTTTGGTGTTTTTTTCAATGTTTTGTGAGTCATACAAGTGCTGCGAGATTACTGTCAAAAGCGCCTGCGAGTCTGTCTAAAAGTGAGTCTGGTGCACTCAAATTTTGAGATGGCTCAAAAGTAAACATACCATTTTTTTCTAGACAATCTCAGCTTTCCAATGAGACCAAATTCGTCATGCTCCCATGTCAGGAAGGGGG
>CM076972.1:6040493-6060493 GCA_039105355.1 Benthosema pterotum | reverse complement strand
TTTAATAAAATCCACAGTGGACATGTTATGAGCTTTCTGTCAGTAAATAAAAGTGCTGGACTTGGGAGACACTCGTTTGCAGTGATGGGGATAACGGCGTTATTGATAACTTCGTTACGTAATCAGATTAGTTTTATTAGTAACGGAGTAACCTAACGAGTTATTTTTGCAATTTAGTAGTTAGTTACTTAGTTACATTTCCAAAAAAGTAACTCGTTACTATAGTTCGTCGCAATTCATTTTCTTGAGATTGCCCGGTGTTGTAGCGTATATTCCTCCTTCTGTTATGGTAGAATAAGCCGACTGCACGTTGTGGCTTCATCCTTCTGCGAGTGATGTGCGTAGTTTACATTTTCTGTCTGCACATCCTGTAAATCCGCCTAAGAAATAATAGTAAACCTACTGTCTAGCTGGTGTATAGTTATACTCTAGTATGAATCTTTTATTTGAAAAGGAAGAAAGAGGAAGTCCGCTGGCTGCTTGCGTAGTGAAGCAGCTACTGTAGGCGCGACTTGCTAAAAGTCTTGTAAACAATGACGCCGTACACTGTTGGATTAATTTTTTGGATTAACACGCGCACTCTCGATTGGGAATCGGCTATAAACTCTGGCTGCGTTATTAGGTGAGTAATGTTTAATTCATTGTTTGGCCGCCGTGCCTTGTCTTATATAGACTACTGTAGTTCATAGGCTGGGTTATGATGGTCAGTTGAAAAGCCTGCAGGAGTTGCCGCCGTGCAGCATGGAGAGGGCATCATCATGCTATCTGACTGGTTGTACCGCGTACAGCATAATATTGTCTGTGCGCCTACTGTGGATCTGACATCGCCTACTTTGTACCAACCTAGTTCATAGTGGGTGACATGGTGTCACTGTTGTTGTCGTTGTTGTTGTTGGTGATGATGGTTTTCATGTGTGCAACATGGAGTGCGACTGATGCACTGGTAATACAATGCAACTAAATTGTGCATACATTAAAAACAAAGAGAAAAGGAGTATTTTAATTGTGTTCAGGAACGGAAAATAACGGAAAATAATCTATTACGTTACTTTTTATAGAAAGTAACTTGTAACTTAACGAGATTAGTTTTAGGGGGCAGTAGTCCAATAACCTAACGTCGTTAGTTTATAAAGTAACGATACCCAACACTGCTCGTTTGTGTTCACAGGTCAGACTGGTTCCTCCTGCATTATGTCCAAATCCTAAACAGGTGCAGTGGTGCACAGAGATTTTGAAGGACAGCTAGGTGCTCAAATGAAACAGGGGGGCCTCCCAGCCCCCTTGTTTCACCAAGGTGGCACAAATGCACCAAGTTGGCACATTTCTCACTCTATTAACTTAAGCTTTTTTCCAGACTCCCTTAGCGCCAAATTCAGTGGGAAACTCCTGGTGGAAAATCAATTGCTTTTTGGTTGGTGATTTGGGGTGAAATTGGTTGACAGGTGCCAGAGATAAAACGCTCGTTTTTCACCATTTTTCCTCCTATGATAGAGTCCTCCTTGCTTACTAGAAAGGACCATTGGTAACCAAATGGACCCTTATAGATCAGTGTAACTCCTGAGATTGTAAAATGGATGCTCTCAAGAGTTAAATTGTATTTAAACTAGAGCTGTCAGTCGATTAAAATATTTGATCGCGATTAATCGTGTGAGTGCTCAGTTTTTTTTTTTTTTTTTTTTCTGTTGTGCAGCACTTTGTGGCTTTTGCCTAGAAAGGTGCTATATAAATAAAGTTATTATTAAAGTTATTATTATAGTTAATCTTTGATTAATCGCAATTTAATCACATTTTTATCGGTTCTAAATGTACCTTAAATGAGTGTTTTTTGAGATTTTGTATATCCATTATTATATTATCCATCATTATATTATCCAATATCCATTATTTATTCTGCATTTGAGCCACAGACCACCATTTGATGACATTTATTTTCGTCCACAATTCCAAGCTGTAGTAATGTTGGCATCATTAGGAGCAAACATGCAAATTTTGTAGAATGTTTTCTACATTCTCTAATTGTGTAGACTTATTTCAAATTAACTTACGTAATGCAGATGTTTAACAATTATTCACCTGCATTTGGCGCAATTGAACCAAATGGACCCACTTGGCTTTTGTTTTACTGTGATTTAATCGCGCACTAATTAAATTGATCGAGTTAACCTGTGGCTGAGTTAACTCACGATTAACTAGTTAATGCTGACAGCCCTAATTTAAACATCTGAATTACCTAATATTGGACTACTGCCCCCTAAAACTAATCTCGTTAAGTTACAAGTTACTTTCTATAAAAAGTAACATAATACATTATTTTCCGTTATTTTCCGTTCCTGAACACAATTAAAATACTCCTTTTTTCTTTGTTTTTAACGTATCATCACTGAAAACGGCATAGACTAAATAATAAACAGAAATCCTAATAATTACATGCAAAAAATAGTTAAATGGCTGCTACACGGGGTCTTTAATATATTACATAATATATTACCAAAACATTTCCATCTGTCTTGTTGTGCGCGGCCTTGTGACGTTATCTGACAACTGCAGAAGTTCAAAAAATATTACTCATTTTCTATTTTCTCATCAAATTATGTATTGGATATGAATACAAGGAATCCATTTAAGTCCTGTGTTAACTGTCCATAGCTGAGTAAGATAGGCAGAGCCTTCTAGTGGGAGAGTTAGGATATTCCCGTTCACTCCTATGCGCCAGGTCACAGCCGTTACTAGAGGAGCATGGAGGAGCTCTGTGAGTCCACTCTCAAGCTGGAAGTCGATGAAATGAATGGGATTTAATAGGGACCGGCAAAGTCTCGTATTGTCTCGTACACTACTGTAACATCTCGCAAGACTGCAGGAGTAGTGAGCGTTATGCTCAGATAGGACTCAAAGAGGCTCTGTATAGTCACGTGAACTGGCTGCTCCGCTCTGCTTCCGGGTACACAAATATCCTAACTCTCCCACTAGAAGGCTGAGTAGGATAGGGTAGGTCTACACCAGTAGTAGCCTGATTGTCAGACTCTGAGCCCAGCGGAGTGGGCAGAGCCCAACGGAGTAGATGGGGTCTGCGGGCTGAACCCAGGCTACACCAGTAGTGTTTTCAGGAGTGATGTTTTGGTCAGGCCAGATGTGTCGTCCATCCTGATAAATGAGTAGATACAGAGGCTGAAAGGATGCATTTACATTCCAGTATGTGATTGAGGATAAACTTACTGTCCTCAAGTTGCCAGGTCTGGTGTTTACCCTCCTTTTTCTTGCTTTATATTATATTATATTATATTATATTATATTATATTATATTATATTATATTATATTATATTATATTATATTATATTATATTATATTATATTATATTATATTAGACTTGCTCAGACAATAATATGTAATATGAATTTATTACTTAAAATAATGAAAGAATACAGTATATTAGAAAAACAAAGTAATATGCACCAGAGCCTAGTGGGAGAGTTAGGATATTCCCGTTCACTCCTGTGCGCCAGGTCGCTATCGCTGCTTAAGTGGAAGTCAAGATTCCACTTAACATTCCACTGCCGGCTGTACATGTATTTACACAACGGTGGATTGCACCACACACACATTTCCTCCCACATTCTTTTCAGTGCCGCTACGTTTACAACACACCCGTGTCCAGTTGGGTCCGGTTTCCACTGGGTATAAACACCCTCCGGTGCTGGTTCAGACGCAGACACGATCACTGTGTTCCAGAATGAAGATCTACGTGGCTGTTCTGCTGATACTCTACTGCCTGTCTGAGGCTGACCATCAGGCTCAGGCTGAACCAGCTGCTACCCTCCTACAACAACCTGACCTCTGGGCAGAGCTGAACAAGCTCAGAGACATGGTGGTGCAACAACAGGTCCAGATCGGCGTCATGGAGACCAGGCTGTCAGCCAGTGAGGCAGAATCCAAGGATCTCAGAGCCACCGTGGTGCAACAACAGGTCCAGATCGGCGTCATGGAGTCCAGGCTGTCAGCTAGTGAGTCCAGGCTTTCAGCCAGTGAGGCAGAGTCCAAGGATCTCAGAGCCACCGTGGTGGAACAACGGGTCCAGCTCAGCGTCATGGAGTCCAGGCTGTCAGCCAGTGAGAAGGAGTCCAAGGATCTCAGAGACGAGGTTCTTGGTGTGGGAGCCACCGTGGCCCAGCAGGGAGAGAAGCTCAGCAACACAGAGACCAGGTAGGTTTCTGTTTTAAAGGTTTTCTAGGCAACGTTAGAGTGTACAAACTCTGAGTTGGCTCTCTATGCTGAAGACTGCTGCGCTGCTAAAACACCACCTCACGCCACACAACCCCCTCCCCCCACACATCAGCAGTGCCTTGTCATGAGCCAGACGTCAGTTATTTGTTGACAATACAGTTCTGGACCGTTTGCAGGGCAAAGCAAGTGTCTGTCTGCAGGGAAACAGCTGCAGCAGCGAACGCGTTTCGACCAGTGCGGTCATCCTCAGCATTGAGGAAGACCGCACTGGTCGAAACACGTGCGTTGCTGCTCGCTGTGAGGTAAATAAAGAACATTAGAATGGACATTTAATAGGTGCTGGCATTTTTCTCTGTTTTCTACGTATATCTTTGAGCCTTGCACCTGGAAGAGCTTGTTTTCTCGGATGTATTATTTCCCAATTGGAATTTGTTACAGTTGTTGTTGAAGTTGCAACAGACACGCAGCATGCATAAAGCTAAAGGTCTGACTCAGAGAGTTTTCTGTTTTTCAATGATGACATGCTGTTGGTTTAGTGGTGACAGCTGTAATTTGAATCATTGTTGTTTTGTGTTTTGGTGAGGCCATTGTGTTCTGGTCCAGAGGCCAAATGTTATAGAATCTGTCAAAAGTACTCAGTGGCGTTTCTAAGCAATTTGGAGCCCCAGGCAAGATTCTCCCTTGAGCCAAATGGACCCATACGGTTCCAAATGGACCGGTCAAATGGACCCTTACGGTTCCATTTGGTAAGAGGGGGCTCTCCTGTGATGTCATACCTATTACAAGCACAGTAAAATGGCGCCTCCCCAAGGAATAAAGTCATGACCTATTTTTAAACTAAAGAACATATATGTGTTTTAAATGTTCAATTCTAGTTATATAATCATAGAGGACATAATGTATTCATCCATATGAGGCTTATTAGCCTGGGATCCTTTTAAAGCATATCTGGTGGTATTTTACACAAATCTTGCCCGAAAATGAATTCTCTTCAGCTTTATTTTGAATCAGTATTAGAACTGGCCATCTGGCCTAAAAAAATGATGCAAATTATTTTATTTGCTTTCTCATTTACTATGTAATTACTGCAGATCTGAGAAAGGGACACTGGGCTTTAAAGAGAAAGTTTTTCACATTAATTAATGACAGCTACAATATTAAAGAACACTTTCCTTGGAGGTCTCCTTTTGTGTAATATGTGGTTTTAGATATTTCTGATTCCAGCAGTAGTCCAGTAATAATATCACTTGACCTGCAACTAATTGCAAAAAAAACAAACTCAACTGATTTTGAATCTTTAATATGCCCAGAATAACATACAAAAAGTTGCCTGGAATTGTCTGGGGGGAAAGTTGTGAAAATAGCCTGTAAAGTATGAGACTACAAAAAACGTTTTTTTGTCCATTTCTGCTAGATTTCACCATGCTAAACCATATAACAATTTGATTGAATGGTTTACCAAACATTTCTCAGTTGTTCCATATGTATTTCTTCCTATAGAATCCAGTTCTGCAATGTACATTTTTGTATTGTGCATAATTATTGAATTTATCAGCATATTCACACATGGGCGGAAATGACAGGAAAAATCCTATAACAATTTGTCAAGCAATTTTATCAAACTTTGCTCGGATGTTCAGTATGTATATTTATTATTTTCCTCTAGATTCAATTTCTGCAATGTACAGTACTGCGCATAATTAATGACAATTAGTATATTTGACCCATGGAATTAATTTGATATGTTGATGTGTATTGTGTAATTTGATTGTTTGTTTCTGGCATTACATCATAAACATAAAACATAGTCACCATGAATGAAATATAAGCTAGGAATGTAAGGTAGAGTCCTTCACGGGTCCATTTTCAAGGAACCGACTCGATTCAGACCCGAACGTAATCGGAGCCGCTCCGCTTTGGGCCCGCTGCTATAATTAACATGACGGCTCCGGACCGTTGAATGCCCGGGATGATTTAAACCGGCTCCGAGACGAGCCCGGTGCTATTGTTGAAATGATGGCTCCGGACCGTTTAAAGCCCGAGGCGATGCAAACCGGCTCCGAGACGAGCCCGGTGCTATTATTGAAATCATGGGTCCGAACCGTAAATGTCCGAGTACCCGAAATGTCCGAACGCTTTAATGAGTTCTACTAGTATATTATGAATAAGACGGAAGCTTACTGTTAGTTGTACATGGTTGAACACCATGCTGAACACGGACTCGACTCACAGCATAGAAAATAAATCCACGTCGTCTTTAGATGTTGAATCCCAGTAGTAGCTGTACTTTTCTTCTTAGCCATCCACCATTGTGTGTGAATAAAAATAATAATCCATAGTCAACTATTATAACTGCCGTCTCTTGATGGTAGATCACACAATTCATATCTCCGTTGTGGAAGAGTGGTTTCTTTTTTGTTTTTGTGGTCTCTGTCGCACCAGCAGCAGACCATAGTCTTTATTGCTTATCTTAATAATTATTATTATCACGATAGTTAAGTTGTTGCCGTCTTCGTGTGTGTGTGTGTGTGTGTGGGTTGGGGGGGGTGGGGGGCGGGGGGGGTGTTGTTGTGATGATGACGTATGCAGTAACTTCCTGCTATGCTAAAGTCACGTGACTCAATGCTCGCCTCTCACTGGCCGGAGGAGAACAAAGGGGGATGACGAGGGTGATTGACAGCTGTGGCGGCCAATCCCCGGGTTTTGGGTGTAACCCGAGGTCCGAGACGCCCCGGAACCGGCCTGATTGTACCCGGGACATGCAGGGGACATGCAGGAACCGGCCTGAACGAACCCGCGACATCGCGGAACCGGCCCGTTTGTGCCCGGATGTCATTTCTTGTAAACGGAACCGGAACCGGCCACGGGCCGGGTCGGTGCTCGGGCTTTATCGGGTCTCGGGTTAACCCGAAGTACTCTAATGTAAGGATAGAAATTCTATATGCATATATTAACACTATAATAATAATAATAATAAACCTTTATTTATATAGCACTTTTTAGGAGCAGATTTGCAAAGTGCTGTACAACAAAATAAACGACAGTGGAGATTAAAAAACAAACAGATCAGAATATGGCAAAAGAAAATACATGGTTGAGAAGAAAAAAGCGCTAGAATGATAAAAGCAAGCACTGGGTTGAGAATCAAACAAGAAGTACAGGAAATGAACAAGGAATACATGGGTAACTGGAAGTACATTCTAAAATAGTCGTGACTATGCAAAGTTCAGAGGGTACAGATCAAGGGTTAAAAGCTGCTTTGTAAAAGTGGGTCTTCAACAGGGATTTAAAAAGAGTAACAGAGTCCGCGAGTCTGATCTCAAGTGGTAGGGCATTCCACAATAGGGGAGCACGGACTGAGAAAGCGCGGTCGCCCATGGTTTTTTTATGACCTGTTTTTGGAGTTAAGAGAGCCTGGCCTGAGGATCTCAGCATCCGTGGTGGCTCATACGGGACCAGTAACTCCTAACTATGGTCCCATGTTTACAAAATGGTATACGGTATGTTTGCTAACTGCAAAATAAGATACTAAGTTGAGCCTTTCCATAGCATAGGGCAAGGCTAGGGCAAGTGATATGGGCTAAGATGAAGTCTGAAGGAGCGTTTTCAGACTGTGGCTGAAGATTGGGAGCGAATCTGCAGTTCTGTTTCGCATTCGGCTCTGTGTCGGCTAATCTGAGTGCTCTGGAGGGCTTGTATAGGGTGCGATCAGACAAGATATATAGTTCCATATTGTAGTTGCTTTGAATGCCAACATCCAATATTCGTACTGCAGACAGCAGCCAGGAGCCAATGGAGAGACCAAGGAAGCTGTAGTATGTTGGATCAGTGGAGAGGCTTAAGTATGCCAGTAAGGATGGAGTTAACAGTAACGAGGGAGTTATGCTTTGAAGGAAGCAGGATGGCAGAGGGTGTGTAGAGCCCAGGATCACATTAGGAATAGGCACAGGGAGATGTCTGAAGTATCAATCTATAAGAGCGGGTGATAGCTGTAATGTGTGCTTTGAACGAGAGCTGACTGTCCAGGACAACACCAAGGTTCCTGGCTGTTGGGACAGATGATACCAGCTTGTTGTCAACGGAAATGGTTCGTTCCGGCCCTATGCTCAGAAGAACCTCAATCTTGAACCCAGAATTGAGAATATTGTTTGCTATTATTAAGCAACATTGGTCAGAACAACAACGATTGGGTATCTGAATGATGATTTAACAAAGCTTGCATTGATAAATTCAGTAGAAAACAATTACTGGCAGAACAACCTTTAAGTGTTGAATGTAACACTAGCAACTTTGCACCAAACAAATCCTGTAGGATGGAAGAAGTGGTAACACTTTCTATGATCCCTACATTTATAATGCATTATGAGAGCATTATAAATGCATTCATAATGCCTCATAACTACACTCATAAACAGACATAATGCTTTGTGATGCACTATATCAGTAGTCATGAAACATTATAATGTCACTGTCATAATGAATTATAACAGCTTAAATTCCAAGGATTCTATGGATGCTCTTGAATACTTATGAAGACCACATCTATAATGCATGATGAGGGTTTATAATGCACTCTTGACTGACTGCTTATAATAGATTATGAAAACTTACACATGCAGTTCATGTGAACTGTAGTAATGACTTATGGCATGCTATAATGGCCCATTCATTATCATGAGTTATCATTGCATGGGTTAAGTAAAGTGACACACATGTATGCATTTATAATCATGCATAATTGATCATAAAGCGTCATTGTTGGGGCTAAGTAAAGTGTGATTCATTTGCTTGCATTTAAAAGAATCTATGCTGCATCTTGAGTGATTATTATGCAAGACAAATACAGTAAAATGTGTATGGTGGGAATTTATGGACAAGAGACCAAATACATTTGTCACATTTATTTTGACAATTTCAATTTGAAAATAGCTGGAAACACCAAGGCCAATTCAAAAATGGGTGGCAATCCCAAGTAGAAAAACAAAAACAAAAAAACAAACAAACAACAAAGTTGTCATGAGGGGATAGCAGGTGGAAGAATACGTTATCCGTCCCAGTTCTGCTCTTTGTAGAAAGAGCAGTTTCTACAAAGAGCATGTTAAAGCATGTTTGTTCCTTGTATGGAACAAACATAGAGAAGCACATTGGCCAGGTCTGCAGGTTCCCCATGCACAGGGTCAGGTTTTGTGTGTGCGTGTGTGTGTGTGTGTATGTGTGTTTCTACCTTGAACATTTTAATTTGAAAATAGCTGGAAACACCAAAATAGCTGGAAACACCAAGGCCAATTAAAAATGGGTGGCAATCCCAAGTAGAAAAAACAAACAAACAAACAACAAAACACACTACCCATAAAAGGACAACTTTCTTTTTTGTTTTTCAGCCAAGGTTAATTATGTACGTTAGAGAAAAGATGCATGTTAATTTTTCCTTTCGCCGTTGTAATTTTACTGATTTTAGACTATATATGTTTTACTAATTTAGACTATATTGTGGAGATTTTTATTGCCTACTATAGTCCTAATAAATTAACTGGCTACAAGAGTTCAAAGGACATGGGCCTTGGCTAAAAAACAAAAAACAAAGTTGTCCTTTTATGGGTAGTGTGTTTTGTTGTTTGTTTGTTTGTTTGTTTTTCTACTTGGGATTGCCACCCATTTTTGAATTGGCCTTGGTGTTTCCAGCTATTTTGGTGTTTCCAGCTATTTTCAAATTAAAATGTTCAAGGTAGAAACACACATACACACACGCACACACACGCACATGTAGGATAAGGCAAAGCCACCCCCTATTTTTTTGTGTTTATTTCTCTATAACCCATTCTAATAATCCTACACAAAAAGGATAACAGTTCATGCATATATGTATTTTGTTTTTGTCATTGTTTTATGTAATGGTTTATCTCAATTAGTAGATTTCTTGCCTGCTTGCAAATGTAGACAGTGCAGTCGCACTTTTCTGCCGCTAGAGGGCAATACACTCCAGTGAGAGGGGGGTTGCTGACAGTGAGTCAACGGGAAGTCAGTAGGCCTACATTCCTGTTGAGTGAGGGCTGGGCAAAACATGTTGTCTCATTGTGTGTGTGTATGAATCTATGTTTTGCAGGTGAGATATCAAAGTGGGTTCATACAGACATATGAAACAGTATATTGGATTAGATGGGCGTATGTTTGGGGTGGGAAGGATGGCCATATGCGACCCCAATATGATGATATGATATGTACTGCATGTTCTGCTTGGTATTCTGGTGGGTTAGCTCAGCTAATGCTAATTAGAGGTCAGGCTGCAGTAGGCCCTAAAGCAGTTACTGTGTGTGTGCGTCTGTTATGAGAATGTAATATTTCTAACTCACTGCAATGGTAATATGCCATATTGGATATTATACTATTTGAAAGACTGTAATTTTGTCATGTAAACCGAATTAGTGATATGATTTGCTTATATGGATTATGTATTTGTCCAGTCATGTCCAGTCAGCCAGTCGGGGGAAGTTAGTACATTCCTGTTGAGTGAGGGCTGGGCAAAACATGTCGTCTCATTGTGTGTGTGTATGAATCTATGTTTTGCAGAATTGTCCAGTAAAGCTCAACATCCAACCACACTGATATGGACTGATTAATTCATTGAAGTGTGTAACACACACACAAAACCTGACCCTGTGCATGGGGCACCTGCAGACCTGGCCAATGTCCTTCTTTATGTTTGTTCCATACACTAGTTAAGGAACAAACATGCTTTAAGGTTAATTCTACAAAGAGCAGAATTGGGACGGATAACGTATTCTTCCACCTGCTATCCCCTCATGACAACTTTGTTGTTTGTTTGTTTGTTTTTTCTACTTGGGATTGCCACCCATTTTTTTAATTGGCCGTGTTTCCAGCTATTTTCAAATTGAAATTGTCAAAATAAATGTGACAAATGTATTTGGTCTCTTGTCCATAAATTCCCACCATACACATTTTACTGTATTTGTCTTGCATAATAATCACTCAAGATGCAGCATAGATTCTTTTAAATGCAAGCAAATGAATCACACTTTACTTAGCCCCAACAATGACGCTTTATGATCAACTATGCATGATTATAAATGCATACATGTGTGTCACTTTACTTAACCCATGCAATGATAACTCATGATAATGAATGGGCCATTATAGCATGCCATAAGTCATTACTACAGTTCACATGAACTGCATGTGTAAGTTTTCATAATCTATTATAAGCAGTCAGTCAAGAGTGCATTATAAACCCTCATCATGCATTATAGATGTGGTCTTCATAAGTATTCAAGAACATCCATAGAATCCTTGGAATTTAAGCTGTTATAATTCATTATGACAGTGACATTATAATGTTTCATGACTACTGATATAGTGCATCACAAAGCATTATGTCTGTTTATGAGTGTAGTTATGAGGCATTATGAATGCATTCATAATGCACTATAAATGCTCTCATAATGCATTATAAATGTAGGGATCATAGAAAGTGTTACCAAAAATTTTTCAGGAGACACATTCCACTCAGTTCATGGAGACTTCATAATTGAGGTGACTGAACAAAGAGGTCAAAGTCAGGTGTGGTCTCATGCAAGGAGGATTCAGTACATCACTCAAGGCAGAATCTCATGGCCAAAGAGAATTAGCTGTTCACTAAGCCCCTCCCCATTCCGGCCGTGTCCAATGGGCATGCTGGAAGAGGAAAGCTTGAAAAGGAAAGCCTGACCTGGATGGCAACAGTTGCTAAAGTATATGGATTGGCATTGGACAGTGAACACACCCCGCCCAAAATGTGGGGCTTAGAGAAGAGCTTATTGAAGAGAACTTACTGATACTGACGAGTTCAAAACAAAAAGAAACTATCCAAGGTGCTGAAAATTAACAAGTTGACCAGATAGATGTCCATGCACATGAATCAATTCGCATCAGAAGTGGCAAGGCATTTAAAGACTGGCCAAGCCATAGATGAAGAAGTTGTGAAAGGCTTGTTAGAATCATCAGAGACACTTGACAAAAAAGGGAAGGGGCTAAGTCAGCCTTTCTACAGTACATAGTGATGAAAACAAGACAGAACTGATCAGAAAATCTGAAGGAATTTAAACATCTGGAGACAGTGTACTCAGATATATATATTGATTATCGTACACCAGAGGACAATGCCTGCAAGTGGCAACAGTCAATGGTCTTGTCCCAGTTTGGTTCACCCACAGAGTTTTCACCAAGCCTGAACAGAAAACCTCCCAGGAAATGAAGGGAGAAGACGAAAATGATGAAGAATTCCCGGGAAGAGGTCAAAGAGTTCAAGATGAAAAGGCAAAGCAGAAAAAAATCCTACATCCTTTTCAGACATCTTCTTCCTTATTAGAGAGTGACAGTGATTTTATACTAATGCATCAGACAAATGACTTTTAATAACACTTGTCAGTTGATCTCAAATCAAATATCAAATTATCCATATACAGTAGATTATCGAATTGTTTCTGCCCATGTGACAAATATGCTAATTATCAAATTATATATGCTCAAGATATATTGCAGAATTGCATTCTATAGGGAAGAATACACAGAGATTACCTGAGAAAAGTTTGGTAAATCAAATTTCCCAAACTATCAAAACTGTCAAATTGCTATAGGGTTTTCCCTGTTATTTCCACCCATGTAAAATATGCAAATTATCTTATTAATATACACAATACAAAAATGGCCATTACAGAAATGGATTCTACAGGACTAAATAACAATCAACTGAGAAAAGTTGGGTAAACAATTTAATCAAAATGTTACAGGGTTTGACATGGTGAAATCTAGCAAAAATTGCCAATAAGACGTTTTTTTTTTTTTTTTTGTAGGGTCATACCTGACAGGCAATTTTCTAAACTTTCCCCTCAGACAATTCCAGGCAACTTTTTGTATGTTATTCTAGGCATATTAAAGATTCAAAATCAGTTGAGTTTTTTTTAGTTGCAATTAGTCCAAGGTCAAATTACATTATTACTGGACTGAAACAATCTAATTATACATACACATCAACATATCAAAATAATTCCGCCTATGTGTCAAATATACTAATTGTCATTAATTATGCACAATACAAACATGTACTGTACATTGCAGAAATTGAATCTACAGGAAAAGATACATACTGATCAACCGAGCGAGTATGATAAACCCGCTTAACAAATTGTTATAGGATTTTTCCTGTCATTTCCGCCCATGTGTGAATATGCTGATAAATTCAATAATTATGCACAATACAAAAATATACATTGCAGAACTGGATTCTACAGCATGAAATACATATGGAACAACTGAGAAATGTTTGGTAAACCATTCAATCAAATTGTTATATGGTTTAGCATGGTGAAATCTAGCAGAAATGGACAAAAAACGTTTTTTGTAGTCTCATACTTTACAGGCTATTTTCACAACTTTCCCCCCAGACAATTCCAGGCAACTTTTTGTATGTTATTCTGGGCATATTAAAGATTCAAAATCAGTTGAGTTTGTTTTTTTTGCAATTACCTGCAGGTTGACCCCTTTTTTCCCATATAATGCCTGTACTACAGTGTCTCTGATGTCATATTAACTACTACCAGTATGTTAGATTTAGAACAGATTGAATTGTCCAGATAAAATATCTAAAACCACATATTACACACACAAAGACTGCCAGGAAAGCGTCTATGGTTTGTTTGTGCATATTGTTCTCTTTTGCTAATTTTCTTCCTGCCTGGTCCTGTCTTAATGCTGCTTGCAGCTATATTGGCATTTGTTCATGCAGATTTACCTCAGATCTTGCTCACCTTCCATAACTATAGGATGTCAGCCAGCGAGGAAGAAGCCAAGAAGCTCAGAGACACAGTGGAGGAACAACAAGTTCATCTCACCAACATGGAGTCAGAGGTCAAGGAGCAGAGGAGCTTAATGAGAGGTAAGGATGGTCTACAATGTAGACCATCCTTAGCTCCACTAAGCTCCATGTAGACCATCCTTACCTCTCACTAAGCTCCATGTAGACCATCCTTACCTCTCACTAAGCTCCATGTAGACTCTACATGGAGCTTAGTGAGAGGTAAGGATGGTCTACATGGAGCTTAGTGAGAGGTAAGGATGGTCTACATGGATCTTTTAGAAGTTCCCTGCATGTTCGCCTAGCAACTGAGCGTCATTGAGGCGGTTGTGACAAGCCTCATCAATCTTAATCAACAGAAATAAACATCTTACGTATGTATTGGTCAGTGGCACAGAATGAGTTTAACTACACATATTTTCTGTGATATTGTTTACAGTATCTCAGTCCCAGGTTGTAGACCTACAGACCAGGCTGAATTCCACAGAGACCAGACTGGAGGCCACAGAGGTCTACGTTGCAGAGCACCAGGCCAGGCTGAACACTACAGAGGTCTACATTAGAGGCCACAAGAGCAGACTGGATGCTACAGAGACCAGACTGGATGCTACAGAGACCAGACTGGATGCTACAGAGACCAGACTGGATGCTACAGAGCCCAGACTGGATGCTACAGACACCAGACTGGATGCTACAGACACCAGACTGGATGCTACAGACACCAGACTGGAGGCCACAAGAGCAGACTGGATGCTACAGAGACCAGACTGGATGCTACAGAGACCAGACTGGATGCTACAGAGACCAGACTGGATGCTACAGAGCTCCAGGTTAAAGACTTGGAGAAACAAAGTGAAGGTAATTTGGGGGCAGCAGTGGATCAGCGGTAGAGTGGTCGGTAGAACAGCTGGATGGAAACAGAGGTTCCCAGTTCGATCCCTGTGGGCTCTAATGTAATTTACTGTATTCAGTAACATTTTGTCCTGAGAACTGATTCCACAAATGTGTAATCAGAAATCCAGAAAGGTTTCTGTAAACCTGCATGTTAGTTAGTGATCAGTTAGTAGTGGTGGACTCCCAAAATCATCTGCATACCCCCTAAACCCTAACCCTAACCCTAACCCTAACCCCCATCTGAAAATAAAACATAGATGTACAGGTTGGTTCCTTGCATGGTTTCATCCTCCATAGATGTAGGCTTGTAGATCAACTATTTTGATAAATATTGAAAAAATGTCCCAGATTATGTTTCCTTTTAAAATGTTAAAAACAAGCTTTGTTTAGCACAGAACAAACCTTCTACTGTAGAGCCTATAGGTTAGCTATTACCACTTCTGTGTTTATGTATTTAAAATTAAAACAACGTGAAGATGTATTAACTGTGACAGTTTATTATTATAGATTCCATTGGCCAATAGAAATGTTAGATCAGCGATTTTATCGTAGCTTTATTTATAATAATCATTACTTCTTACACAGTATATTGTGCTCTGCTGCCAGAGCCTGTGCACTGCCTACCTCCATAAGTAAACGGTTTGGGCAGAATTTGAAAACATGTAGAGGTAAAACGGTGTATAAAAATACATAGACAGAACAACATTAATATTTCTTATAATATTATATATTTCTTATAATATTATATATATATATATATATATATATATATATATATATATATATATATATATATATATATATATATATATATATATATATATATATATATATATATATATATATATATATATATAATTGCCTAGTTTAGTAAACTAGGCAATTATAATATTATATATATATATATATATATATATATATATATATATATATATATATATATATATATATATATATATATATATATATATATATATATATATATATATATATATAATATTATAATTGCCTACCTCTGCACAAAACCGCCCACGAATCAGTGCTGGAGGCCCTCTGTCCTCTTCAAATGAGACTGCCTATTGCAGGGTTTTTTATAGTTAACTAAAACTAACTAACTAATTTTAGTTAGCCCGAGCCCCAGAGCCCCTTATGTCTTAAATTCTCATGGGGGCTCAGGCCCCGGAGCCCCACAAAGATTCAGAGGGCCGCTCTGAGGGCCGCTCTGAAACAAAATTGCCCGGTACGTTTTGAGCTCCCAGTCCACCCCTGTATAGGCTTTATTAATATTAATGTCAATAACAATGTGATATTGTTTGTGCAGACCCACCAAAGGTAGCCTTCTCTGTTGGGTTGAGTGATTCTGGAACAGTCAGTGCTGCCAACCCTCTGATCTACCAGAAGGTCTTCACCAACGTTGGCAACGGCTACGATCCATCTACAGGTTGGTTATGATTCATTATAACTCACTGCATACAATACATTAGTTTATTATTATTATTTGAAGGAGCATTCAATGATTTGGGTGATTTTGGGAAAAAAAATCCCCCTGGTAAAAAAAAAAAATGTGCACATGCACCCACTCTACTGTGGGTTTGTGCGCACACGCACACAAACACACACACACACACACACACACACACACACACACACACACACACACACACACACACACACACACACACACACACACACACACACACACACACATTGATCCTGAATGGACACAGGCTCAAAGTGAATCTATGGTTTAATGAGCCTCAGAATCTCACTGAAGACAGGGAGGAACTCCTTATATGGTTATATGATATAATCACTGAATATAGCTTTAGAGATGTTTAATCTCTGTCTGTCTGTCTGTCTGTCTGTCTGTCTGTCTGTCTGTCTGTCTGTCTGTCTGTCTGTCTGTCTGTCTGTCTGTCTGTCTGTCTGTCTGTCTCTCTCTCCCTCTCTCTGTCTCTGTCTCTCTGTCTCTGTCTCTGTCTCTGTCTCTGTCTCTGTCTCTGTCTCTCTCTCTCTCTCTCTCTCTCTCTCTCTCTCTCTCTCTCTCTCTCTCTCTCTCTCTCTCTCTCTCTCTCTCTCTCTCTCTCTCTCTCTGTCTCCAGGTATCTTCACATGCAGACTGAAAGGTGTTTATCAGTTTAGATTTACTGCAGCTAACCAACCGTCATCACAGCATGTGCGTATCCAGATGTATAAAAATGATCAGCGGCTCATGTATAACTGGGGATACAATAATCATGGCTATATTGAATATGTGTCTAATGGAATGATCTTAGAGCTGGAGCAGGGAGACACAGTTTACATGGTTATACCTGGTAGCAACACGCTCTGGGATACCTCAGACAACCACAATGTGTTCAGTGGTTTTCTGCTCTATGCTATGTAACTGTTACCACCAGTAGGACACACTTCACTTCCATTATACACTCTACTACTACTACTACTACTACTACTACTACTACTACTACTACTACTATATGGTACTCACTGCGTTCACAGTTCCATTAAAGGGGAAATCCGCCCAACTCCAACATTCTAATATGTAATTAGTATACCTTAGAAGTGTTGGTTGGACATGATAAAAAACGTTTCCCCATTCTTCCTTAGAAATGGAGGTCTGAAAAAAATCATCAACTTGGTGAAACACATCTTGATGACATCATCATTCAAGATGTATTTTCACCATGTTAATGGATTTCTTTAGGTGCCCAGGTCCATCGGCGACCACACTGTACTGAGCGTCAATAACAACAACATCAAACAGGTCTCCTCTTTATAAATACCTTGGTGTGCATATTGACGAGGACATGAGCTGGCGGACGCATGTTACTTCTTGTTGCGCTAAGATACATCAGCGCTTACACTTTCTTCGTAGACTCAGATTGTTTGGAGTCAGTTTGAATATTATGTTGATCTTTTACAGGGCAAGCATAGAGTCAATCCTGAGATATGGGATAGCTAACTGGTTTGGTAACCTCAGATTGAGAGATTTATTACGATGGCTGGAAAGATCATGGGCTTGTCTAGCCCCCCGATCACCCCAAAAGCCATCTTTGATCAAGCTATTCTTAGACAGGCTCAAAGCATTGTCTCTGACCCATATACATGTTCTCAACTTCGAGTATGTGACAATGCGAACAGGCAGGAGATACAGAGCTCCACCGTTGATAAAGTATAACAGGTATAGACGCTCTTTTGTACCTCTCTCTATTAAGCTCCTCAATGGCGAAAGCATTTAGCCCCTACCGTGGTCTATGTGTGTAACTGTATTGTCTTATGTCTATTGTTATTTCATTGACACACTTCAGCTCAGATTGACGATAAACCATTCATTGCAAAGCTTTTGCATGATTGTATGGCGGCATGGCTCTGCTCATGCGATATCAGACGATCTATGCACTGAGTCATAGGTCTGATATCGCATTTGATATCTCCGATTACCTGCACACCTAAGGTGCAGCTCTGATATCAACGACCCCCCTGAGCAGAGCCGAGTACAGTACAGTACAGTACAGTAACAGCAACAATTGGAACAATAATAACAATGACACGTGATCATCAGTACAAGACAAGCACACAAGCATCCTGACCAAACCATGAGCAAGACCATAGATCTGAGTGAGAACTGCAGGGAGGAGGTGGGGGAAAGTTTAACCGGCCGGAGCACAGCTCCGCATGACAGCTCAGCATGAGAAGGACTAGAGAACTGAGGCTGCTTAAGAAGCCCGCCTGAATTGGACTCTGGGAAAATGGGCGTGTATGAGATGCTCGAGCGAATGCATGAGGAGAGAGAGGACCGGAGGGGCTGCTGATTTAAAGGGACAGGCTGTGCTAGGTAGTAGGAGAATGGATGTATGAGAATGCGATGACATATGAATTCATGAACATCAGGTTCATGAATGATAAGCAACCCATCTGCCTTCCGTGTCTCAATGAACTGACGCTCCGCTGGATGTGTCTGTTTGTAACTGTATGCAGCTCTGGTCTCTGACCCCAAGACAAATCTCTCCCACGGGAGACTAATAAAGCGAACCTTGAACCTTGAACCTTGAACCTTTCTTTATTTTTTCTGAGAGCGTACACATGGAACCAAATGAACCTGTTAGGGTTCATTTGGTTGCATTTGTACGCTCTCAGAAAAGATGTTGAAAATGTGTGGAATTCCCCTTTAACACTGTTACTGAAACAGTACATTCTATTGTGGTAAAGTTACATTAAAGATTGGTTCTGAGATGTTTCCCACCGTTAAACTTCCTAAAACAAACTGTTTGGTGAATTGTATAGTTAATAGCTTTATTCTAATAGTTTTAATAGCTTTATTTTGAATAGTCTTTAGATGTTTTGGTCTAGGGCAGGGGTTTTCAACAGGTGGTCCGGGGACCACCAGTGGTCCCTGGGAGGATTCCAGATGGTAAAAACAAATATTAATAGTAATAATACGATTGTTGCAGTTTGATCATTGGTTCCCACTCTGCCCACAGCCCCTCCTCCTCCCACTAATCAGTGTGCTGATTGGCTGCTGCCAGAGCCATCTAGAGACAGAGTTGTGCCAGTGATTGGGTACACAGTCATGTGGGTTAGTCACAGAGAGACTAATAGTGACAAACCCTGGAGTCTGAAACACATTGTTTTAAATGAGAGCAGTGCAAATAGTAACAACTAAAGTCTCTGTAATGTATGATATGCTATTTAAAAACAACTACAATAAAGGGATTTAAATCATTAAAGCTGGGCTATTGCCTGAGTCTAATACCCCCTAGAGAGTTTATTATAAGAAACCCCAAACAAAGAATTGGACAACATCCAGGGGCGAGTAATTATGTTTGTATTATGAAATATGAGGATTTATTATCACAAACATCAGTCCAAATGGCCTTTTTTATTTCCAGTCAGAATTGGCGAATATGCACGCCAAATAGCCTTTTTTTTCTTTCCAGTCAGAATCGGCGAATATTCACGCGTCTGCATCGTGACGTCACGGGCGCAAAAGGTATAGAAGTGAATCGGAAGGATAAAAGCATAATATGCACGCATTCCGGA
>CM076972.1:6020493-6032993 GCA_039105355.1 Benthosema pterotum | reverse complement strand
CTGTACGTCTTAGTAAGTTTGCGTTCTTGAACTTCATATACAGTGTATTTGCTAGGTGATAGTACTGCCTGTTGTACTAGAGACATGTTGTAGTTATCAGCAGTAAGGTCATCCTGTCTGTCTGCTCATTATCATGTCATGTTTCTGTGTCTGATGTCTTGTTGTCACGTCACTGTGATCCAGCACTAGAAACCTTCACTATAAAGTCATACTTCCTGCCTGTACTTTTGTAAACATATACTGTATGTATTCATGTATTTAAGACCATGTTCCAATGCCCCACCCCCTGCCAAAAACAGATGAACTCCCTAAAACTAAAGAAAGAAAAAAAAAAAAAAAAGAACTTTAGGCCCCAACACACAAATCCATAGAGAATATTTTTCCTCCAGTGAAGTCCAGGAAGGGAGAAGGGAGAGGAGTCTGGGACGTGTGGAGCATCGTCCAGGGTGTTTTAAAGAAGGGGAAAGAGTCTGGGACGTGTGGGGCGTTGTCCAGGGTGTTTTAGAGAAGGGGAAAGAATCTGGGATGTGTGGAGCGTTGTCCAGGGTGTTTTAGAGAAGGGGAAAGAGTCTGGGATGTGTGGAGTGTTGTCCAGGGTGTTTTAAAGAAGGGGAAAGAGTCTGGGACGTGTGGAGCGTTGTCCAGGGTGTTTTAGAGAAGGGGAAAGAGTCTGGGATGTGTGGAGCGTTGTCCAGGGTGTTTTAGAGAAGGGGAAAGAGTCTGGGATGTGTGGAGCGTTGTCCAGGGTGTTTTAGAGAAGGGGAAAGAGTCTGGCATGTGTGGAGCGTTGTCCAGTAGGGCTGGGACGACATGGGTACCTCACGATACTATACATATCATGATATTAGGGCCTCGATAACAAATATATCACGATATTCAATACGGTATATTGCGGTATTTGTGATATATTGCCTGAAATTCATCAATGATATATCACGATACCTGTAATTGCAATAAATATATATATATATAATTAAAAGGCAAAAACAGAAATTAGTGCATCCTCAACTTTTGTCTATTTTATTCTGATACCTAACTATTTATTTTACTTCTTATAGGCAGCTAAAATTTCTATTTTTCAAACCAATCATAATTCATAACTCATATTTTGTGTCATTTAGAACCCAATGAAATCTAATCAGCTCATGTGTTAAAGCCAATTCCTCAGTGCAGTAGCAGGTGCTCATGGTCATTTTAACCCTGTAAGTCAGCACACTATAGGGAGGATTATTAAAATCAATTCCCCAGTGCAGTAGCAGAGCTCATGGTCATTTTAACCCTGTAAGTCAGCACACTATAGGGAGGATTATTTAAAAAAAAGATATATAAAAACAGTAAAAATCACTGGATATACCTGAAGAATAAAAGGAAATCCCTAATCAGACACATTCCAGTTGACCTGGCTTCTTCATTTTCAATATTTACAGAAGAAAAAAGTCTATTGCCTGATAATTATTTTCAAGGGGAAAAAATACCCTATACAGCGTGCTGTGTGCAGGCAGTAGCCTATGCACTATGCAGAAGCATGGAGAGTTAAAGTTTAGTTTACAAGAACACGCTCTGCTTTATGCCATGAGGATATTACAATTATTCCAAGAGAAGAGTTCCTACACCTAAAGCCATGGAGTATGTGTTGCCTTTTCGTTTGGAGCGTGGGACTTTCACTTTTCACTTTTCTGACGGAATTACTTTTAACAGCTACACATAACAGAATCTGTTATGTGTAGCTGTTAAAAGTAATTCCGTTGACATGTGGATCGTTGTCCAGGGTGTTTTAGAGAAGGGAGAGGAGTCTGGGACGTGTGGAGACACACACACACACACACACACACACACACACACACACACACACACACACACACACACACACACACACACACACACACACACACACACACACACACACACACACACACACACACACACACACACACACACACACAGCCCTCCTTCTAGTTGTTTTGAGTATTCCCTGTACGTCTTAAGTCTGTGTACTTGAACTTTAGATACAGTGTGTACTTGATAGGTGACATGTTGTAGTTATCAGCAGTGTGTATTGATAGGTGACATGTTGTAGTTATCAGATACAGTGTGTATTGATAGGTGACATGTTGTAGCAGCAGTAAGCTCATCCTGCTGTCTGCTCATTATCAGCTCACGTTTCTGTGTCTGATGTCACTGTGATCCAGCAAACCTTCACTATAAAGTCATAGTGACTCTGTGTGGCATTAGTTCTCTCCTGGACCACAGGAAGACTTCACCAGGACTGGTCCCCCAACTAACACCCAGCCTGGACACATCAGCATCCTGTCACAGCCAGACCAGGGGTCCACACACCACCATCCTGTCACAGCCAGACCAGGGGTCCACACATCACCATCCTGTCACAGCCAGACCAGGGGTCCACCCAGAGACCAGGGGTAGGACCACCCAGAGACCAGGGGACCACCCAGAGACCAGGGGTCCACACATCACCATCCTGTCACAGCCAGACCAGGGGTCCACCCAGAGACCAGGGGTCCACCCAGAGACCAGGGGTCCACCCAGAGACCAGGGGTCCACCCAGAGACCAGGGGTCCACCCAGAGACCAGGGGTCCACCCAGACACCAGGGGACCACCCAGAGACCAGGGGTCCACCCAGAGACCAGGGTCCACACATCACCATCCTGTCACAGCCAGACCAGGGGACCACCCAGAGACCAGGGGTCCACCCAGAGACCAGGGGTCCACACATCACCATCCTGTCACAGCCAGACCAGGGGTCCACCCAGAGACCAGGGGTCCACCCAGACACCAGGGGTCCACCCAGACACCAGGGGTCCACCCAGAGACCAGGGGTCCACACATCACCATCCTGTCACAGCCAGACCAGGGGTCCACCCAGAGACCAGGGGTCCACCCAGAGACCAGGGGTCCACACATCACCATCCTGTCACAGCCAGACCAGGGGACCACCCAGACACCAGGGGTCCACCCAGACACCAGGGTCCACCCATCACCATCCTGTCACAGCCAGACCAGGGGTCCACATCACCATCCTGTCACAGCCAGACCAGGGGTCCACACATCACCATCCTGTCACAGCCAGACCAGGGGTCCACCCAGAGACCAGGGGTCCACACATCACCATCCTGTCACAGCCAGACCAGGGGTCCACCCAGAGACCAGGGGTCCACACACCACCATCCTGTCACAGCCAGACCAGGGGTCCACCCAGAGACCAGGGGTCCACACATCACCATCCTGTCACAGCCAGACCAGGGGTCCACCCAGAGACCAGGGGTCCACCCAGAGACCAGGGGTCCACACATCACCATCCTGTCACAGCCAGACCAGGGGACCACCCAGACACCAGGGGTCCACCCAGACACCAGGGGTCCACCCAGAGACCAGGGGTCCACCCAGAGACCAGGGGTCCACCCAGAGACCAGGGGTCCACCCAGACACCAGGGGTCCACCCAGAGACCAGGGGTCCACCCAGACACCAGGGGTCCACCCAGAGACCAGGGGTCCACCCAGAGACCAGGGGACCACCCAGACACCAGGGGTCCACCCAGAGACCAGGGGTCCACCCAGAGACCAGGGGTCCACCCAGACACCAGGGGTCCACCCAGAGACCAGGGGTCCACCCAGACACCAGGGGTCCACCCAGAGACCAGGGGTCCACCCAGACACCAGGGGTCCACCCAGACACCAGGGGTCCACCCAGACACCAGGGGTCCACCCAGACACCAGGGGTCCACCCAGACACCAGGGGTCCACCCAGACACCAGGGGAAGGACCACCCAGACACCAGGGGTCCACTCGGGGACCACAACCAAGGTTGAGGTGAGTCTCTTGATGTTTCATTGTGACTACAGAGCTGTCTGTGCTCTTTGCCTGCTGATGTCCATCATGTCCAGTTTAACCTCCATGTAGTTCCTGATGGAATTTATAGGATTAAGACAAACATTTTTAAAACTATTCATATTTGTTTTGGGGAATTATAGAGCCTAACGAATATTTGATGAAAATGATTGAGTTAAAAAACAGATCCTTCGTTAAAAGCACTTCTCAAGCAGAGAGTCAGCTCTCCCTCTTGGGGTAGGCAGAACACCCCACCAACAGACCAAAAGGAATCAAACCCTTCCATATTATTTGTCATTGTAGTCTATAGGAGTACTTTGGACCGTGTGTGAGGAGTGAAGAAGAGTCCAGGCATGTCCTCTTTGCAGTCATTTTATTTAAGGACATTCAGCTTAGTTACACCAAATCGTATAGAGCCATATAATTTGACATGATGTGGGTTCCTCAGATACCACATTAGTTTATAGTATGAATGTACAACTTTTAATCTGGCACCTACCATCCCAGTAACGGGGGGGGGGGGGGGGGGGGGGGGGCAGAGAGAGAGAGAGGTAGAGAGGGAGAGAGAGAGGGGGGTGGAGAGAGAGGGGGGTAGAGAGAGAGGGGCGAGGGAGAGAGGGGGGGGAGGGGAGAGAGAGGTAGAGAGAGAGAGGTAGACAGAGAGATGGAGAGAGAGGGGGGAAGAGAGGTAGAGAGAGAGAGAGAGAGAGAGAGAGAGAGAGAGAGAGAGAGAGAGAGAGAGAGAGAGAGAGAGGGAGAGAGGGGGGGGTGATATCCGTCTCGTGAGAGTTAACAAGTTAAAGGACCACTTCACCACTTTTCAATGTATCTTCATACAGTATAATAGATCCTCACTAATATACATGATAAAATACCACTATTTATACAACTCAGTCTGTGTCTCACAGGAGGACTGTGGACAGTTCACATAGTGGTGCCTGAATGTAAACATTTATTGTTTTGGTTCAGCTGAGCTAACAGTCCATGTTTTATCTTTGAGAGGTCTTTGTTACGCCTTGTAGCCTATACTTAAAGGAGAATTCCTTTAAGTATACATTTGTACCCTCTCAGGAAAAAGAGGTCTGAAAGAAAAATCATTAACATGGTGAAATACATCTTGATGATGTCATCAGATGTGTTTCACCATGTTAATGTTTTTTTTAGGAAACACAGAAAACGTTTTTATCATGTCCACACAATATCTCTAAGTATTGACATATTAAAATGTTGAAAATGGGTGGAGTCCCCCTTTAATGATGCTGCAATGTTAAATTACCACAATAATAGCCTGAACAACATTATTGTTTATTATCATTAATACATTTCTGATTTTGTAGGCTACTATTCAAACACATTCTGTCTCCCCTTCATTGTTTTGAAAGAAAAATATTGACCTTGTAGGTAGCTGACTGTCTTTCTCAGAGAGAAACCCTGTTTATTTTTATCACTGACAACTTTACTCTGAGAGTCCGTTTGGTTGCATTTCTTAAATAAGATAAGGTCAACTTGATTTACTTATTAATCTGAATCTATTTAGTTGGAGGCATGAGTTCCCTGTTCTCTAGCATCACATAGTGTGTGTGTGTGTGTGTGTGTGTGTGTGTGTGTGTGTGTGTGTGTGTGTGTGTGTGTGTGGTGTGTGTGTGTGTGTGTGTGTGTGTGTGTGTGTGTGTGTGTGTGTGAGAGGGCAGAGGGGTGAGGAGGAGTGCTCTGATGGTCATCCTGTTTAGAAAGCAGCGTAACGTTGCAAAATTATTATCTTTACACCTGTCTGTCTGAAGCCTGTCTGTCTGAAGCCTGTCTGTCTGAAGCCTGTCTGTCTGAAGCCTGGGGACTGAGGCTAGTCTGTCTGTGTGCGACACATTTCAGCTGCGTGTGAGAGAGGGTTGCCATGTGTGTGGGAGAATAATGCAGGGGGAACAAAATAATGTGTATCTGGTATTGTTCAGGGAGCTGGGTGAAATGTGAGGCGGACCGTAGTTTGGGGACCCCTGGGTTATAGTATAAATGTTCAACTTTTAATCTGGCAGCTGACATCCCCGTAAAAAGCTGTACTAGATTACATCAGGACTATGGGGAGAGAGAGAGGGAGGTCATCACTAATGTAAATGATAAAATACCACTATATTTTTATATAGTATATAGTCCTGATGTAATCAGGACTATATACTATATAATCTACTATCTACTATGTAATCTACTATATAGTCTGTGTCCAGGGGCGTAGCTAGCAATTCTGGGCCCCCTGCAAAGCTTTTCCACATGTGCCCCCCTTTCCCGGCCGCGTCAAAGGGGAATTTCACCCATTTTCAACATTTTTTTCTGAGAGTGTACAAATGCAACCCCCCATTTGTATGCTCTCAGAAAAAAAAGTCTATGTCTATAGAAATCCATTAACATGATGACATACATCTTGATGATGCCATCAAGATGTGTTTCATCATGTTTTTGTGGTTTTTCTTCAGACCTCCATTTCCAGGAAACACAGAATGGGGGGAAACGTTTTTTATCATGTCCACCCATACAGCACCTCTAGGGTATACTAATGACATATTAGAATGTTGAAAATGGGTGGAATTCCCCTTTAAAATGCTTCAATCTGGTGCACTTTGAGATCAAATATTTTTCATAATATAATCAATACAAATAAAACCTTATTAATGCAAGCTTTCAGTGGGCCCCCCTGACTTTGGGCCCCCCTACAATTGTCCCCCTTTTCCCCACGTGTCTACGCCCGTGCTGTGTCTCACAGGAGGACTGTGGACAGTTCACAAACCTTCTGTCTTCCAGTGACATCATCGATGGGGAGTCCAAGCTAATAGAGCTGAGCAGTCCCGTCCCCTCGTGACCTCGCCCCTGTTCCAGAAATGCATTCCCCATTCATTTTCCTCACAGACTTGATTGACTCGATGATTCATATAAAGACGATTACGCCGCGGACAAAGCCAACTCGGGTCGTGACAAATCATGATGACACACACAATCTTTTGGGGCAATCAAAAAATTTCTAAGATAAAGAAGCGATACAAAAAGTGTTGCATCCTGCCGTATTCTATACTTGTTGCTAATTAGATATTGATTATATTGTGGGGGTTGTCATGATTTGTCACGACCCGAGTTGGCTTTGTCTAGGCATAGGCATGGGGGGGCAATGCCCCCCTAAATACCCAGTCTGCCACACCAAACACAATGCAAAACTACCCAAGATATTTCAAATCAAAGTGCTTCTATTTAAAATGATGTGAAACACTACTACTGCTACTAACTAACTACAGCTGTGTCACCACTAAACCAACAGCATTTCATCATTGAAAACAGAAAACTCTCTGAGTCAGACCTTTAGCTTTATGCATGCTGCGTGTCTGTTGCAACGTCAACAACAACTGATGTTATTATTGATGCTTTACTTGACTAATAAAAGTCCTGTAACCGAAAATGGTATGGGGGCGATGAAGCCGCCCACATACCATTTTCTCTTGCCCCTCCAACATGTTATCTTGCCCCCCCAAACGGGACATGTTACATCCGCCCCTAGTGGGCGCCGTCATGAAAGGGGGAGACTGGCTTTCTATTCCTGAAAAGTTGGCAATGCAAAAAATATGAGTTTTTTTTATATTGTTTATAATAAAATCTGACATCATGATGTCAACTGGAAGATTATGAACTGCCCACAGCTCTCCTGTGAGACACAATAATTAGTGGTATTTAGTATTTTTCATGTGCATTAGTGAGGACCTGTTATATGAAGACTTGTAGAAATGTGGTGAAGTGGTCCTTTAATTGAATTAACAGTGTAACTAAATACCACATATTCGTGTGCCCCTGTGTTTTGGACACTATTTAATAGTGTCCAAAACAAATGGCCACAGAGTCATTTTAATCACTTTTACCTAATAGGTAAAAATGATCACAACATTAGCCATAATTTGGGACCTGTGTGTGTGTGTGTGTGTGTGTGTGGTGTGTGTGTGTGTGTGTGTGTGTGTGTGTGTGTGTGTGTGTGTGTGTGTGTGTGTGTGTGTGTGTGTGTGTGTGTGTGTGTGTGTGTGTGTGTGTGTGTGTGTGTGTGTGTGTGTGTGTGTGTGTGTCACATGGCCCCGCAGGCAGTGTGTGAACAGTACAGTACATTCTTATCAGCAAAAACTTTCCACTGAATAGTTGAAACCAGTAACTACACTGTGTGTGTGTGTGTGTGTGTGTGTGTGTGTGTGTGTGTGTGTGTGTGTGTGTGTGTGTGTGTGTGTGTGTGTGTGTGTGTGTGTGTGTGTGTGTGTGTGTGTGTGTGTGTGTGTAGTGATGGGCAGTAGCTTGTTAGAAGTAGCTAAGCTACATAGCTTAACTACATTTTCCGGTAACTTGTAGTGTAGCTTACTACATTTGTTCTGGGAATAGCTTGTAGTGAAGCTACACTACATTTTTGAGTAGCTTGTAGTAAAGCTACACTACTTATTTTGAGTAACAAGGATTGTAGCTTACTACATTTTCCCGCACACATTTTCAAATTTCGCCCATTTTTAATGGGTAGAAGACCTCAAATATTCATCCCTCTAATATACATAATACACATTATTGATATTATTTTATTATTATGATTATTATTCAGAAAGTTGTACATTAAGTTGAGATATATATTTATATATCTAGTGTTGATGTAGCAAGCTACATCAAGCTACTTTTGTCATGTAGCTTGTAGTGTATCTTGCTACAATTTACTAGGGATAGCTTGTTGTGTAGCTTAGCTACATTTTTTCGAGAGTAACAAGTAGTGTGGATTACTACATTTTCCCAGTAACTTGCCCATCACTGTGTGTGTGTGTGTGTGTGTGTGTGTGTGTGTGTGTGTGTGTGTGTGTGTGTGTGTGTGTGTGTGTGTGTGTGTGTGTGTGTGTGTGTGTGTGTGTGTGTGTGTGTGTGTGTGTGTGTGTGTGTGCGCGCGTAGAGTCACCGGATGGTGACCGTAAGGTTGCCGGTTCGATCCCAGACTCCCCCAGAGTTGGTATCAAAGTGTCCTTGAGCAAGACACTGAAGCCCTAATTTCTCCTGATGTGCTAGTAGGTACCTTGCATGGTTTCCACTGCCATCAGTGTATGAATGTGTGTGTGAATGGGTGAATGTGATGCACAATCTACTGTATATGTAAAGCACCTTTAAAGGCTGATATAGGGTTAGGGTTACGGTAAGGCCATTTACCATTTATATTGTTTCAAAACTGGTATGTCTGAATTCCTACTGTAGTCCATATGTGATATTACTCATGTTATTTTAACAGTCAATGAGAGACAATGAGAGATTTACAACAGAAAGACAACTAGAGACATTTAAACACTGATGGCTGTCAGCAGTGTTGGGACTAACACACGTATTAGTAACATTCTGATACAAGGGACTACTAGTATTTACAGCAACTTGGAAAATTATTCTTTACATTTAATTCTTTACATTCATGAATGAAACAAAAACATGGAGTCCAAAATGCCAGTAGTCGTCAGACACAAACAGACCTCACCTCCACCACCGTTGAAACCAAAACCTCTGAAAAAGGCCAGGCGTTTTTTTAAGGATATTTAAAATTATCCCAGCCTTACTTAGCCTTTCTTACTTAGCAATGCTAAGTAAGAAAATGCAATGAAAATGAAAGGTTCCGTATAATCTGTGTGCCCCCCCCCCCCCCCCCCCGCCACAAAAAAATGCTGCACCTTGAGTGTGCACACATGGCACATGTACTCATAGCATTTTGTCAAGGCTGGTGATGCTGTGTGTGTGTGTGTGTGTGTGTGTGTGTGTGTGTGTGTGTGTGTGTGTGTGTGTGTGTGTGTGTGTGTGTGTGTGTGTGTGGGTGTGGGTGCGTGTGCGTGTGTGTGTGTGTGTGTGTGTGTGGGTGTGGGTGCGTGTGCGTGCGTGTGTGTGTGTGTGTGCGCGTGTGCGTGCGTTTATTTCTCCATTTAAGATCACCTAAAGATCACCTATTTATGGCTCCTAAGATGAATACTATATGATCTATAGATGAGGCAAAGCTTCCGCTCATATTCCGCTCATATGCCACCAAAATGTGGAATGCCCTACCAACAGTCATAAAGGCATGTGAATCCCCTGACTCCTTCAAAACCGCTCTCAAAGGGCACCTACAGATGGCTGCAATTCGAAACTGGCCTCTGTAAAACAAAAATGTATATAAAATCCCCCCACCCACCCCGCCTCTCCTCATTGTACATTTCTCTTTTCCCTTTTTTACCTCCACTATGAGTTTACCTCCATGATTTGCTGCTTCTGACTTCACTGAAGTAGTTGTTTTGTATGTATTTGAATGCCTAAATGAAATGAACAAGTTGGACACTATTGTAAACAAGTGTATGCTTAACTAGTGTGTCCAATCAGCTCTGTCAGATTTGTTGCAGTTGTACTTGAATTGTACTTTAATTCTCCACGCTGTTTATCAGTTTTGTAGCAGTGTGTATTTGACTTGTACTGTAACTCTCATCTCTGTTAATAAAAAATTCATTCATTCATTCATTCATTCATTCAGCTGAATCTCTCCATTGGCTGTTACAGATGTATTTGAGAGATAAATGAGACAAAGCTGTAATCTTGCTATATGTGTGTATATATAGCAAGATTTCAGCTTTTATGGTCTCATTTATGGATCCTAGCATTCATCCTAGGAGCCATAAAGAGGCATAGGTGATCTTAAAATGAGAAATAAACGTGGGTGATCTTAAAATGAGGAATAGACGCTCCTGAGCTTAAAGTGAGAATCTTTTTTTTCCTCTGGGGAGGGCTGTGTGCATTAACACTGATGCAGGGATGCAGGAATCTTGTCTTGTCTTGACTGAATGATGGACTGTAGAGTGACCTTACAAAGGCCACTCTCTGTTTAACCTGTTCCCTGGTGCTTTGTGAAGATACATGCACAGTTTGTCTTAAGGCATAAACATGCACATTTAGTTTGACAACCTGCAAAACCTGATAACAAATATGTCATACCTGCTGGAGGAATCTGTGCTGATGCATTTGTGAACCCTAGAGTAAAGTCAGATAAAGTCAAAGGAATACAACCACTCTAAGGACTAATAGAACTGTGACTTAAACCCACGTCAGGTAGAGCTTTCGTAGGATTAACCCCCCCCCCCCTCTCTCTCTCTCTTTGTCTCTCTCCCTCTCTGTCTCTTGCTCTCTCTCTCTCTCTCTCTCTCGCTCTCTCTCTCTCTCTCTCTCTCTCTCTCTCTCTCTCTCTCTCTCTCTCTCTCTCTCCCTCTCCCTCTCTCTGTCTCTGTCTCTGTCTCTGTCTCTCTCTCTCTCTCTCTCTCTCTCTCTCTCTCGCTCTCTCTCTCTCTCTCTCTCTCTCTCTCTCTCTCTCTCTCTCTCTCTCTCTCTCTCTCTCTCCTCTCTCTGTCTCTGTCTCTGTCTCTGTCTCTGTCTCTGTCTCTGTCTCTGTCTCTGTCTCTGTCTCTCTCTCTCTCTCTCTCTCTCTCTCTCTCTCTCTCTCTCTCTCTCTCTCTCTCTCTCTCTCTCTCTCTCTCTCTCTCTCTCTCTCCCTCTGTGTCACAACAGAAACCTTTGTAGGTCTATGGTCATGTAGGGACCATACACTGCAATAGACCTGCCTGTTTTCTCCATTCATTTTTCTCATAGACTTTTCGAAAATAATTTATATAAAGACGATTACAACGCGGACAAAGCCAACTCGGGTTGTGACAAATCATGTTGACACAGACAATACTATTTGGGACAATGAAATACTGTCTAAGATGAAAACCGAAAAAAGTGTTGTATCCTGCCGTTTTCTACTTCTTGCTAATTAGGTATTATATGATGATATTGTGTGTGTCGTCATGATTTGTCACGACCCGAGTTGGCTTTGTCCGCGGCGAAATCGTCTTCATATAAATTATTTTCGAATAGTCTATGAGAAAAATGAATGTGGAAAACACTTCCGGAACCGGGGCAGTGACGTCACTGCGCAGGTCTATACCTTCCATCCCCTGGTGTTTATTGCCTTTATTGGATGGACTGGCCACATAAAGTGAACATTGTTGGAAGTGTTTTGTTGTATGGCCCCATGAATTGAACACTGTTGCAACACAGTATTTTTGTATGGCTCTGGTGTGTAGACTGTGTGTCCTAAAACGCTGACGATTTTGACGTCACAGTATAGTCCGGGAGCCTTTTTTTTTTTTAGTCGGAGAGTGAGGCGTGCACAAACCTTATTTTCATAAAAATGTGCAACCGCACTTAACAGTAAATATGACAGTTACATGGATGTAATATAGCCTATGCTGTGTGGACATAGGTGCTGGAGGTGTTGTGCATGGTGAGATGTGTGCAAACATTGTAGTTTTGGTAGAAGTGGTGTAAAGGTGAACGGATAAACAGGCAAGCCGCTCTACTGGCATTATAGGAGCTAGATTGTTGGTTTGTTCACTAGAGCCTATGGTATAACATTCTTTATTGGTCACAACTTTAGTTTAATTGTACATCTTTGTCTTGTAGCCGAGACTCAGAGGAGAAAAAATGCTTCTGAGTTTAAGCTCAGAGGCGTCTATTTGTCATTTTAAGATCACCCACGTTTATTTCTCCATTTAAGATCACCTAAAGATCACCTATGCCTCTTTATGGCTCCTAAGATGAATACTATATGATCTATAGATGAGGCAAA
>CM076972.1:5975493-6015493 GCA_039105355.1 Benthosema pterotum | reverse complement strand
TTTTTTCCTCTGGGGAGGGCTGTGTGCATTAACACTGATGCAGGGATGCAGGAATCTTGTCTTGTCTTGACTGAATGATGGACTTTAGAGTGACCTTACAAAGGCCACTCTCTGTTTAACCTGTTCCCTGGTGCTTTGTGAAGATACCTGCACAGTTTGTCTTAAGGCATAAACATGCACATTTAGTTTGAAAACCTGCAAACCTGATAACAAATATGTCATACCTGCTGGAGGAATCTGTGCTGATGCATTTGTGAACCCTAGAGTCACACACACACACACCACACACACACACACCACACACACACACACACACACACACACACACACACACACACACACACACACACACACACACACACACACACACACAAACTTGGATCGTTACAGATGGATTTGTTTTGTCTAGGAAAGCAGTTAAAGTGAAGGTTTGAAGCCTGGATTGTTGAGGCTATAGGTTAGCTACGAATGTCTTTGTTTGCTTGCTGTCTATAAGTTTGGTTGCATTTTATACATTGTGAATTTGTGGATGTGTTTTGTCATTAGACGTTGGTGTGGTGATGAGAGGTTCAGTGTTGGGCGATATTACTTAGGAAGGTATTTGCCTAAGGCAAATACCTTCAACAAGGCAAATACCTAATAAAATGTGTGCGTGCGCACGCACGCACGCACGCACGCACGCCTAATTGTAATGTTGTTTAGGGCAATCGGTGGGACGTTTTTATTTTTTTTTCCCCTCATCACCATGGTTGCTGGTCGTATTGCAGTTGTTCATGTCGCTAACAAACGGAGGAGCGGCCTGTTTCCAAGGGCGTGTCAGGTTGATTTCTGCCGTCACATTTATCATTGTAGGAAGAAAATTAGGAAGGAATCAGCTGTGTGCGATCGCTTGATATACCTGTATGCCGTGTGGACTTGTGTGCACTCCAAAACCCACGCTGGAATTTAGGGACGAATTTGTGCTCCTTTGATAAATGAGGGCGTGCGTGCGTGCGTGCGTGCGTGCGTGCGTGCGTGCGTGCGTGTGTGTGTGCGCGCGTGTTGGAGAGAGGTGTGTCCACTTGGTGTAGAATATGGGGGTGAGGGTGTGGGGAGGAGGGGCATGTGCATATATATCTTCAGTTTCTACCCCTCACTCTCACACACGCACACACACTCTCACACACACGCACACACACTCTCACACACACTCTTCAACTGAAGCACCAGAACACAGGTAAGAGAAGGATTTGCACTACACACACACACACACACACACACACACACACACACACACACACACACACACACACACACACACACACACACACACACACACACACACACACACACACACACACAGGGGCGGATTGGCACATATTTTCCCACCGGGACAATTTTGCCTCTGCCATATCAACAAGTTGATATGTCATTTATCTTAGTGCAAAACAAAGGAGACATTACAAACAGTACAGACATATGGCTGATAAAAAGGAAGAGAACAGGACATTAAGAGCTGTAAAGTGCAATTAATAACAATAGAAATACAATTTGAATGAACAATAAAAAAACAGAGCAATAAAAACAGGCTTCACCAAATCGACCAAAACCAGAGCAGAACTCCAACCACGGGACAAAAAGTAAAACGTTACTCTGCCAAAACACGCCTCATGATGTGAAAATAGATCAGATCTACAAGCTATCAACACTTAACAGAGGTGTGCAGTAGTTTGTAGATCCTAATCCACAACAGCATTCTTTAACACTTGACCTACACTACAAGTTGTCTCTAAACACATTGTGTTGTACATCTCTATTCTTTAACACATGACCTACACTACAAGTTGTCTCTAAACACATTGTGTTGTACATCTCTATTCTTTAACACATGACCTACACTACAAGATGTCTCTAAACACACTGTGTTGTACATCTCTATTCCTTTGTGGGTGGGAGGAGAGGGGGGACTTTTTTTGCCAGTTATCTAAAATGATCACACTGTATCATCCATGCATACGTGCACACACATCACACTGTATAGACATCCATACATACGTGCACTGCACACACATCACACTGTATAGACATCCCTACATACGTGCACACACATCACACTGTATAGACATCCATACATACGTGCACACACATCACACTGTATAGACATCCATACATACGTGCACACACATCACACTGTATAGACATCCATACATAGTTGTTAACAAGCGGTTAATGTGTGTTTTCTCATGGAAATGAAAATCTCCATGAACTAAAGTTTTCAAATAATTGTATTGAAGTAAAAATACACATTGTGGCTCTGAGATGTAGTGGAATAGAAGTAAATTAATGGGCATTTTGTGTATTCAGGTAAAGTACAAATTCCTACCTAATACAATTGAATACATATCTATTATTGAGGGGTGCGAGCCACACCTGTGCACAGCTACAGTATGTGTGTCTGTATGTACGTTTGAGCAAGGAATGTGGTGTATGACGAGAACAGCACCCCTCACTGATAGGTATGATTTTCACCAATAAAACTCATTAAGTTTCATGATATGCTCACTCTGTTCCAGAATGAAGCTCTACGTGGCTGTTCTGCTGATACTCTACTGTCTGTCTGAGGCTGACCATCAGGCTCAGGCTCAGACTGAACCAACTGATACCCCCCTACAACAACCTGACCATGAGACTCCGGCTGAACCAACTGATACCCTCCTACCACAACCTGACCATGAGACTCCGGCTGAACCAGCTGATACCCCCCTACAACAACCTGACCATGAGACTCAGACTGAACCAACTGATACCCTCCTACCACAACCTGACCATGAGACTCAGACTGAACCAACTGATACCCCCCTACAACAACCTGACCATGAGACTCAGACTGAACCAACTGATACCCTCCCACAACCCGATACCCTCTGTACCACTGATCTTTGTGCTCTGCTAAAAGAGCTCAGAGACATGGTGGTGGAGCAGAGAGGACAGCTGAAGAGCATGGAGGTAGAGTCCAAGGAGCTCAGAGCCACTGTGGTGCAACAACAGGTCAAGATCGGCGTCCTGGAGTCCAAGGTGTCAGCCAGCGAGGATCTCAGAGATCAGGTGCTTCGGCAACAGGTCCAGATCAGCAACTTGGAAGCAGAGTCCAAGGATCTCAGAGACGAGGTCCGTCGTCTGGGAGCCACCGTGGTCCAGCAGCAAGAGAAGCTCAGCAACACGGAGGCCAGGTACGGAAATTATTAGGATTTCTGAAAAATCTACCGGTGTGTATATAATTGGGTCGATTTATCGAAATATCATTCTGTTTCAAGTATCATATAACTGCTCAAACTAGGGAGGGATTTCCATGATTCTGAATCCAAATTGCAGTTGTTGTTGTTTTTTTCAGACAAAAATAAATGTGTCTGTGGACTAAAAATGTCCACAGACACTGGGCTCGATTTTGGTTACATTAGCCCTTATACGCAATTAACGTGCTTAGTTGGTAACATTAAAGTTGGTAATTTCGTTACCATGCTATCTCCCTTAAACACCTCCTATACCCGTTACATTATGCGTAGGTGTGGTTTGGGCGTTTTTAGCTTTCATCCAATCCGACACATGCATGAGTAGCCTATTCTCAAAGATTATAGCACTTATTTTCAAACAATTATAGCTCCGTCAATTCTCAATCAGTTCTTACCCTTCAACATGTTATGTTGAAAAAAACATGTTCCATGTTTTTTGCTGTATGTGGCGTGCATTTATCCCAAGTCTGCGGAATGTTATAAAGTAGCCTAAATTGCAAAAAAGTTGGGAATTCGTGGCAAAAACAGACGTCTGTGAATTCAGCAGTATTGTTCTGCAATTTGTGATGGACTGTTCTTATTATGATTGCATTTGCAATGGCAGTGTTTGTCCAAGTCTGTTGTAGGCCTACTTATGACAAGTCTATTGTACTTTATGCTTATATGGACATAAAGTAAAGTGGTAAAACAAAGTATAGTGTTGTGTTGTTGTGAAGTTACTGCAGGCTGGCAACGATGCGTGTGGTTTGAAATGTTGATATTGGACTGGTAGATCCCGGAGGGGTTGGCTGCTGAAAAGTAGAACTTGGGTCAAAAAAGGTTGGGCACCCCTGCTGTATAGAATATGTGGGTAGGACTTTTGTACGAAGCGGAATCAAGCGAAACGTAACTGTCGGGGATTTGGTGGACCGTTTCCACCGAATTCCCGACATTTACGTTTCGCTTGATTCCGCTTCGTACAGAAGATTAATTAATGTATTTAATTATAATTACTGTACATTACCTAAACACAAGGAAGTGACCGACAGCAGGCAAAGGCAATCTACAGCTGTTTATAGGACAATCCATAAATAAGGAGATGAATTGAACTGGCGCCTTTCCACGTGGAGTCGTGGACATCTCCAGGCGCACAGATGCCCGCACAGATGCCCGCGCAGATGGCCGCACTGTGCGCACATGGCTCTGCCTTCTCATATCGGTTAGCGGGTGCTTTGAAATTGCGTTATCTAGTTCCCAAATCTATTTGACGAAATTAGCAACTTAAGGGACTGCGCGACAAACACGCCTATGACCACACCTCCAGTCACAAATAAAGGTGTCGGCATGAAAATAGTGGCTAAGGGAAGAGGAAAGGTGACGAAAATACCAATAAGGGAATTCGTTGCGGGTTTCGGGTAACGTTAGGGATAAGGCGGGGAGCGAAAATCGAGCCCACTGTTCCCAATATCATGACACATTAGTGATGACAGCTATGGACTTTTTATTCTGCCTAAAACAGAATGAAATTGCGTACATGTTGCCTTCATGTTTGTGCAGCTTTCAGCAGCTGTTACAATATTTCAGAAGTGAGTTGCGTTGGAAAAAAATCATACAGTATGTCTGAGTAGTGCATTCATTAGGGGTGGGATGATACTTGCCTCGCCATACGATAATATCAATATTTAGTTTGCCAAATGGATTTCTATCACAATTCCTCATTATGTTGCAATTTGATTATTATTTGATTATATCGATTTATGTATTCTTCCCCTTCCCATACCACTAGTATTTGCCATTTGTTTCATTCAGTAGCACATGTAGGACTATGATGATTGAATGAACTATATTAGAGCTACTATATTAGAACTACTATTAAATGAGCTATTTACTGGACGATACAACCTAGAAACAATACACCTGCACAATATAACTGGACAGGCCAACCCACCAACAAAGACATTCTGATTTGATTGTTAAGGCATTAATTACAACCAATAAAGAAATGTTTACTTCATCAATGTATCGTATCCTCCTCCAAACAGTACCAATATACAGGCAATTCAGGCACAATACTCTAAGACAATGGATACAATTAATAAAACCAGAAATAATAATGAGTAAAGATCTGCCAACTCTGGGGCCATGCAGTACAAAACTAACACAATTTGTATTGTTGGATTATTTCTAAAATATTAGCTCGTCTCAAACAATACAAATGGCATTAGTTTTTTGGATTTGTTTTACTGTGTGGCCCCAGTGAGATCCACAAAATGACTGGAACTACTTCATATTTCACCAAAACCAGAGCAGAACTCCCACCACGGGACTCTGGGCATCAATTAATACAGCTGACACTACTATATTAATTAACTATATTAAGTATTTCATAGAGCTTAAATTAAAAAAATCTCAACTATCTCTTTAAAACACGTGTCATTTTGCATACGTACATAAAATGGGTCTTATTCGCGCCGAAAACAATGTAGTTCAACTGCTGATAGTCCCCATCCTTCTCTGCATGAACCACGTCACAAACCATGTGACCGGGCTGTTCCCCTATTACTCTCCCTGGACTGTTCGCTTACAGTGAGTGTCACAACTCTTCCTCTAAAAAGCTCTGGTATAGACAGAGTATAGACAGAGTTAAACTCCGTCATGGGACCAGGGGGAGAGCCTCCGCTGTGCACAGTCATGGCAAAGTTTGAAAGATAGTAGGCTATGGCCCTTTAACGTGGTGTACACCCAAAAATGAATGTAGAGCATGCGTAGAGCAGAATTCCCACATTGTTCGACATTTATCATTCCCACCATGAACTTGAAGTTGATCCTACTTCCGCACAAAACCCACGTCAGTTCGGGAGCTGTCGTAGGATTTGTCCTCACCTGTTTTTCTGTCCTAAACAAGCAGAGCAGCATTGTCTGAACTGCTTTAAGGTATCTAAAGTTATCTATTCACGCATAATAGCTATAAAACCTAATAAGGGTAATAATAATAATAATAATAATAATAATAATAATAATAATAATAATAATTGTGAAGAAAGCAAGGGCTCCATTTTCGTCACATACTAAACCCCTTATCCCCCTCTTATCCCTAACTTCTTTACCTTTTTTTGCTATTTTTAAAAATCTTTTGGAACAGTTCAACATGCCAATCTAGTGCTACGTTACAAGCATATAGACTGGCCATTATAACGATTTATTATTATTTTTACATAGTTTAAAAAGGCAAAGACGTTAAGGGATAATCTCGCCTTTGCAAAAAATCTAGGCCCAAGTGTTTTGGCATTTGCTTTTTGCTAACTTGCCCCACATCTTAATTACTTTCCCTGACTACAGGGTGTCAGACAGCGAGGAAGAAACCAAGGGGCTCAGAGACACTGTGGAGGAACAACGAGTTCATCTGAGGAACATGGAGGAAGAGCAGAGGAGCTTAGTGAGAGGTAAGGATGGTCTACATGGAGCTTAGTGAGAGGTAAGGATGGTCTACATGGAGCTTAGTGAGAGATACGGATGGTCTACGTGGAGCTTAGTGAGAGGTAAGGATGGTCTATGTGGCCTTTCCACGTGGAGTCGTGGACATCTCCAAGGCCACAGACGCCCGCACCGTGCGCACGTGGCTCTGCCTTCTCATATCGGTTAACGGGTGCTTTGAGATGGCGTTATCTAGTTCCCAAATCTATTTGACGAAATTAGCAACTTAAAGAGTAGGTATCACAGATATTTCCTTTAAAAACTAATGACGCATATCTATCAATGACCCCCTAAAGATGTCCAGAAAAAAAGTCGTTTCATAAAAAATACAATATATAGGCAGAGTTGAAGAAAGAAGTTGAGAGCCCCCCCCTGCTTCCCTGAAAAGGTGTTGCATTCGGGAAAATAGCCGAATGCGCCATCGCGTGACGTATGCAGTAGTTCGCTCGGCCAACTTCGGCAAGCAGGTCGTGCAGCTCAGCTTCCGGCTAAAGTTATCCACAGTAGCATAGCATAGCATAGTAGTAGGATAGCCTACCCAAATACAATACAATTAAATTATATTTGGCAGCGATCAGCTGCTTAGTTGTCATGATCTTCAAGATCACATGTGCGTTGGTGCATACGCACACACGCACACACACGTTGCGATCGAGGTGCGACAATAATACTTTTATAGAGACTAACTAATGTTCTTCTAATATTCAGATTCCGAATGACGCTCAATAATAATGGTTGGTTGTTGTCATTGTTGAATACAGAGGCTATACCTCAATGAAGTGAAACGGACTGCCATTCTGTTTCACTCGTCTCACTTCATTATTTACTTGAATCACAAAGAAAATCACAAAGAAAAAATAAGGTAGTGTTTTTACGGTGATGATTCAGGGCTGAGCCAGGCTATACAGAGGCTTTATTTATACTGCAATACGACCGTCATTATGCCATATGGTTTACATCTGGTCGAAATAATTCTGTTTATAACATTATTACTGATTATAACTCCCCGCCGTGCTCATTACGTTATATAGATAACTAGCTGGGGAGAGAAGAGGAAGAAGTTACTACATACATTAGAGTCTATGGGCTCGCGCAAGTACATGAACCACGTAACCAGACTATTTTCTGCCCCCTCAATATCGCAACTCTGTCTATTTCCCCCCCATACCGACACCGAGTAAACTCACTAGCCCAAGAGACGTAATCTCTTCATGGGCAGGCTGGCGAGCGTGGCCCGCTGGAACCAGCCTGGAGGTTGGATACAGTGACTCAAGAAAGACATGCCCCCCAAGCCTGTGTAGAAATGCGAGCCGTGCACAGCCGTGTTTCCCAGTAGATCATGCAAAATCGGCTGGCGGATTATTTACAAAAAATCTTGAGTGCATAGTATAGTTGTCCATGGTCATGCTAACCAAAAAAGATTTTTATTTACTTCATTAACATGACGCTAAAATAATGGAATTCCGAGGAGTTTTTAACATGTGTTCCTAGGGTGTGACGTCAGCAGTGTACTACTGGTGACGCGCTGTTTTGGGTCGGGCTTTTCCGAGCTGGTGGGAGGGGTTTTTCAGACTTTTTTCCTCCGACCTGACACAGCATTGAAACGGCTTTATATAGCCATATGTTTGCATTTTCGAATGTTATCACAACTTTGTCATAGTTAAAATGAGAAAAAGTTGATATTAGCATGATACCCTGTCTTTAAGGGACTGCGCAACAAACACGCCCATGACCACAGCTCCAGTCACTAATAACAGTGTCGGCATAAAGAATAGTGGCTAAGGGAAGAGAAAATGTGACGAAAATACCAATAAGGGAATTCGCTGCGGGTTTCGGGTAACGTTAGGGACAACGTGTGGAACGAAAATCGAGCCATATGTGTAAGGATTGTGAACATGTAATGACTATTATCAATAATTAATGGTAATCTTGTGTTGATTTCAGATCATGCTGCTCAGCTACTTGTCGTTGAAACACGCCTGAATGCTACTGATGACCAAGTACATGATCTACAGAGTGAGTGCATTTATTATACTGTATGTACAGGTTGGTTCCTTGCATGGTTTCATCCTCCATAGATGTACAGGTTGGTTCCTTGCATGGTGTGTATTGAGGGGACCAGAGCTACTTTCACCTACAACAATCCGTTTGTAAATCGCCATAGTGCCACCAAGAGGCCGATCTTTGTAAAACACAGTATTTCTTATTACTCCTCCAGATTATGTCCCAAAATCCCACAAATCGTTACAAATTAGCTCTATAGTCATGTGACTGAGACAGATGTGTCTGATATTTCATATTCCATCCTGATTTTCAATAATTGGCTTTCAAAGTTTGCAGGATTTGCTGTTTTTGGTCAAAATGCAAAATTTCCATCAAACCCATGAGAGGAAAGGGAACTCTTTTCACATTGCCTTATAGCGCCACCAGGAGGCCACAACCTGACCTGGTGGAGACCTGTGCCCAGAAGGACACTTTTTCTAGTTAATATTGTTATTAACAATGTGTTATTGAAATTTGTTACATGGCTTGAATGAATGCTCCAATCAGAAGCCAGCGTTCTGGTCATGTGAGCGGTCAAATATTACACTATAATTCACCGCTCTATATCGGACCGCTGCATAATCAAGGTCCCCAAAGTGAGAACAGCTGTGCTCATATCAATCCGCGGTGCGCTTCCGCATTTAATGGATTGCATTGCATTATTATAGCGCTTTTCCAAGTGCTCAAAGCGCTTTACAATGGTCCATTCATTCATACATTGGGAAGTAGAGCGGCGAACAGTCGACGCCAGCGTCCCCACTTCCCACATTCACACACCAATGGTGGCCAGCTCACACCGACCAACTCATTGGAGGCAACTTGGGGTTCAGTGTCTTGCCCAAGGAAACTTCGACACGTAGACAGGAGGAGCCGGGATTCGAACCGCCGACCCACGTATCATTGGACGACCTGCTCTACCTCCTGAGCCACAGCCGCATTTAGCTCCAGCATGCCGTTAGCGGGTCCATTTGGTTAGCTACATATTTGGTTTTTTACATGCCGTTGCCGTCATCCTCTCAAGGACCACTGGTGGTCCTCGGACCACTGGTTGAAAACCACTGACGTAAGCCATGTAATAAGCGGGATAACACCCTTTGAAGCGGTGATTTGTCGGGCTCGTCGGGTGTTATGCCTTACATAGTTGGTCTGTCTATAATATAGGCTTTATTAATATTAATGTCTTTAATAATGTGATATTGTTGGTGTTTACAGACCCACCAAAGGTAGCCTTCTCTGTTGGGTTGAGTGATTCTGGAACAGTCAGTTTTGCCAACCCTCTGATCTACCAGAAGGTCTTCACCAACGTTGGCAACGGCTACGATCCATCTACAGGTTGGTTATGATTCATTATAACTCACTGCATACAATACATTAGTTTATTATTATTATTTAAAGGAACATTCAATGATTTGGGTGATTTTGAAAAAAAAAAAGTCCCCCCGGTAAAAAATGTGCACATGCACACACTCTACTGTGGGTTTGTGCGCACACACGCACACACACACCTACACCTACACACACACACCTACACACACACACACACACACACACACACACACACACACACACACACACACACACACACAATCTAGGGTTTAATGAGCCTCAGAGTCTCACTGAGGACAGGGAGGAACTCCTTATATGGTGATATAATCACTGAATATAACTTTAGAGATGTTTAATCTCTCTCTCTCTCTGTCTCTCTCTGTCTCTCTCTCTGTCTGTCTCTCTTTCTCTGTCTCTGTCTCTGTCTCTCTCTCTCTGTCTCTCTCTCTCTCTCTCTCTCTCTCTCTCTCTCTCTCTCTCTCTCTCTCTCTCTCTCTCTCTCTCTCTCTCTCTCTCTGTGTCTCTCTCTCTCTCTCTCTCTCTCTCTCTCTCTCTCTCTCTCTCTCTGTCTCTGTCTCTGTCTCTGTCTCTGTCTCTGTCTCTGTCTCTCTCTCTCTCTCTCTCTCTCTCTCTCTCTCTCTCTCTCTCTCTCTCTCTCTGTCTCTCTCTCTCTCTCTCTCTCTCTCTCTCTCTCTCTCTCTCTCTCTCTCTCTCTCTCTCTCTCTCTCTCTCTCTCTCTCTCTCTCTCTCTCTCTCTCTCTCTCCCCCCCTCTCTCTCTGTCTCCAGGCATCTTCACATGCAGACTGAAAGGTGTTTATCAGTTTAGATTTACAGCAGCTAACTTCGGCTCATCACAGCATGTGTATATCCAGATGTATAAAAATGGTCAGCAGCTCATGTATAACTTTGGATACAATGATCATGGCAAGGTTGAATATGTGTCTAATGGAATGATCTTAGAGCTGGAGCAGGGAGACACAGTTTACATGGTTTTACCTAGTCCGGACACGCTCTATGATAACTCACACAACCACAATGTGTTCAGTGGTTTTCTGCTCTATGCTATGTAACTGTTACCACCAGTAGGACACACTTCACTTCCATTATACACTCCATATTTGGACACGACCAAATATGGAGTGTTTGACTCACTCACTCACTCACTCACTCACTCACTCACTCACTCACTCACTCACTCACTCACTCACTCACTCACTCACTCACAGACATTTCTGCCTGGCATCCATACTATATGGTACTCACTGCGTTCACAGTTCCATTAAAGGGGAACTCCACCCATTTTCAACATTCTAATATGTCATTAATATACCTTAGAGGTGCTGGGTGGACATGATGAAAAAGTTTCCCCCATTCTGTGTTTCCTAGAAATGGAGGTCTGAAGAAAATCATCAACATGGTGAAACGCATCTTGATGACATCATCAAGATGTATTGTCACCATGTCAATGGATTTCTTTAGACACCTCTTTTTTTTCTGAGAGCGTAAAAATGGAATGGTTCCATTTGTACACTCTCAGAAAAAATGTTGAAAATGGGTGGAATTCCCCTTTAACACTGTTACTGTACCAGTACATTCTATTGTGGTAAAGTTACATTATAGAGACAAGTGTTTGTTGACCCTGTAATGTATTTATACATTCTGTCAATAAAAAACACTTAATACAAAAGTACAGTTGTTTATAGTGTGTTTTACTGGTTGTTTTAACACTATAATTCATCTAGACAAAAAACACTTAATACAAAAGTGTGTTTGGTTGTTTTAACACTATAATACATCTAGTAGACAGTGATGAAGTGTTTGTGTTCATAATTACAGTATTTATGTCAGGAGGAAAGCTCCTAACTGCATTTTAGAGGTTTTTCACTTTGTTTCCATAAATCAGTGCTACTGAACAGTCCTTACTTCTGTGTGTTGTTTAAAACAATATTTACCAATCCATCAGGTGGACTTTATTTTATTTTGTGTCCTAAAAAGTGTATTTTACACCAAGGCTTTGGTTCTGAGATGTTTCCCACCGTTAAACTTCCTCTTCATATATATTTTTTTATTTCATTTTACAAAGAAAGGAGAAAGACAACCCCATCTTACAGAAAATATACATTTGTACCAATGAATGTCTTAGCCAGGTGTCTTGCCTTATATACACATTTTCTTTCTTTTCTTTTTCTTTAAAAACAGAGACCCTCCCACAGATGTATGTATATACACATACACACATACCTACATACACCCACATATACATACATACAAACAAACATACGTACACACGCACATACACTATACAAGAATTTAGGAATAATAATAGTGTGCATGCACATACCGTATTTTCCGCACTATCAGGCGCACCGGAATATAAGGCGCACCGGATTATAAGGCGCACCTTTTAAAACTGTTTTCATATATAAGGCGCACCGGATTATAAGGCGCAGAGAATAGAAGCTAGTACAGTTAACATAGAATATCAATCTGGTAATATTATTTTCTTAGCTGCTACCATTCCAAACATCAAGGCGTTTTGTTCTTCCTCTGTATTACCTCTAAACACCCGAATAATAATCAATAGTCATGTTTTTTATACACTAGAGCAGGGGTTTTCAACCTTTTTTGACACCAGGGACCACCATTTATTCAGCATTTGAGCCACGGACCACCATTTGATTACATTTTCACCCCATAGACTTAAACTAAAGGATTATTTTGGTTTTGTCCACAATTCCAGGTTGGATTTTGCAAACAAAACAGCGTAGAGTTCTTAATTAAGTGGTGCTGATCCAGATGAATATTTTAACTCTTGAGAGTGTAAAAATGAAACCAAATGGACCCGCAAGGGTCCATTCGGTTTCATTTTTACACTCTCAAAGAGTTACATCTGGTTAACCAACTTCCCACCATTTAGCCTGGGGACCACCTGGAACCCTCTCAAGGACCACTGGTGGTCCCCGGACCACTGGTTGAAAACCCCTGGACTAGAGAATCAGTCAAAGAGCTTTGACCAAAAGCTATGCAGCTTGTATGTATGTGGACAGAGCCAGAATAGATGTGTTAGACTGCCCTCTGCTGTTTTACATCTGTCACACATTGCCCTTGTTGTAGTTGGATAATCTTATGTAGCTTTGTCTTGGAATAGTGCAATCTGTGCATGACTTTGTACTGTATCAACTGGTATCAGGCATTATTACATGGCTTGAATGAATGCTCCAATCAGAAGCCAGCGTTCTGGTCAGGTGAGCGGTTATATATATATATATATATATATATATATATATATATATATATATATATATATATATATATATATATATATATATATATATATATATATATATATATATATATATATATAAAACTTTATTACAGGCTCATGGCCCACAGTTTAAAAAAACAGTACAACACATAATAAAAATAAGTAGAAAGAAGTAGAAAAAAAGGAGTTGAGAGTTAGGAGAGGCACTTATGCCAGTGTCCTCGAATGGTGGATGTAAACCTGACGGTACTACGTCCAGGATCTGACTTTTGAACAATTATTCCATTCTGTGAGCTGTCCAGTCTGCACATACATTTAAACATGAGGTTCCTTAGCAGAGCCATGAAGGTGGTGAGACCCAGTGAGAAGAAAAGTTCACTGGCTCTGGTACTCCTGGGTTTGTTTAAAGGGGAACTCCACCGATTTTCAACATTTTAATGTGTCATTAATATACCTTAGAGATGTTGTGTGGACATGATGAAAAAAAGTTCCCCCAATTCTGTATTTCCTAAAAATGGAGGTCTGAAAAAATCATTAACATGGTGAAATACATCTGATGACATCATCAAGATGTATTTCACCATGTTAATGATTTTTCTTTCAGACCCCTTTTTCCTGAGAGGGTACAAATGGAACCAAATGGACCCGCCAGGGTCCATTTGGTTCACATTTGTAACCTCTCAGGAAAATTTTGGAAATTGGTGGAGTTCCCCTTTAACAGAATCTGAAGACATATATATATATATATATATATATATATATATATATATATATATATATATATATATATATATATATATATATATATATATATTAGGGGTGTTGAATGATTAAAATTTTTAATCAAATTAATCACACCTTCAAAATTAATTTAATCATGATTAATCACCATTCGGACTATTTCGGACAATATGCCATGTTTTCCTGTGTATCGTTGCGGAAATGGAAAGACAGTGGGCTATTCAACTAAATTGTTCAGGAGTCCGCATTGCCAAAAACCCAAGGGGCCCGGGGGCCAGACTGCCACAGAGACTACTCTCTACCATGACACATGTGTACACACACAGCCACATTTTTTAAAGTATTTCACTTTTAAAATGCTCCATTTATAAGAAAAGTGCAATGTGCATCTGGTCTTTCTAACATGCAGCATATTTGAACCAAATCAAAATACAAGTTTATAGTGCAGCTTATGAAAAGGTTGTTCATATCTGCACAACAGCAGCAAATCACAACATCTAAGGCACACTTATTGTGCTCTCTCTTTAATTCTCAAAAGGCTTGCAACAGGGGACAGGACTAGCCTACACACAGGCAACTAATGACAGTGATGGCACATCTTTGACTGGCCAGTGGCCATAGAATAGGGCCCACCACGTTCATTTCATCAAGACAGACAAATACAAATATTCACTAATGCAACGCCAAAAGCAGAAAATCATAGTAGAGGTAAACAGGGAAAGAAATAGAAATCTACCTCCTGCAGCCAGCATGCACTCGACTCTTCATCATCTCTGGGTGTTTTTTTTTTCTTCTTGACAATAATCCATGCAACAGTGGCGTCTCTTACCATCGGATTATTTTGCGACAGCATTGACTTGGTTACAGAGCAATACGTCTGCTTGCGCTCCCTATGGAGTTTCAATTTAGCCATTATTTCTCGGTCCACTCGTTATTAAACTGGCGATTTTCTGAATCAACTTTTCTTCTAAGTTTCGATGGCGACGCGGCTAAACAAACACACGATTCATTCATTTGTTCATTCATTCATTCACACCACAATAGTTGGGAGTGATCCGAAAGAGCTCCGTGTTTGGTTTGTAACTTTGTTTACATCTCACTTCACGTGGAGGAAGTAGAACTCCTCTGGAAGGGAAGTGGAAGGGACCATAGAGACTAGTGACAGACTAGCGACATTGAGGGGTCACAGAACAGAGCGTGCGCTGCTATTCATTTAGCTGTACTCATGCTCAGTGGAAATGAAGAGCAGCCGCCATTAGACCATTCCATGGAAGTGAACGGAGATGTCAGGCCACCAGTTTAGTAGCCCTGATATACTCGCTCGAGCCCATAGACTGACTCCAATGCATTCCGCAACTTTGTCCCTATTTGTTGTCCCCCTTTGATAGAGTCGCCAGCGAGTGGAATCACATCCGAGACAGAGCGTGCGCACGCACGCGCGTGCGCACGCACGCGCGTGCATGTGCGTTAATTGCGTTAAAAGATTTAACGCAAACAACGTAGAATTTTAATCAACGCCGTTAACGCGTTAAAAATCAACACCAGTAATATATATATATATATATATATATATATATATATATATATACACTCAACAAAAATATAAACGCAACACTTTTGTTTTTGCTCCCATTTTTCAGGGATGAACTTAAAGCCCTAAAATTCATTCCAGATATACAATATAACCATTTCTCTCAAACACTGTTCACAAATTTGCCTAAATGTGTGATATTGAGCACTTCTGCTTTGTTAAGATAATCCATCCCACCTCACAGGTGTGCCACATTAAGATGCAGGTGTGACATCATGATTAGTGCACAGGTGTACCCCAGACTCTCCACAACAAAAAGACACCCTGAAATGTGTAATTTTCTTTTGCCTTATTGGGTGTATGGGCCTCCGAAACAGTCAGTATCTGGTGTGACCACCATTGCCTCATGCAGTGCAACACATCTTCTTCGCATAGAGTTTATCAGATTGTCAATTGTGGCCTGTGGAATGTTGGTCCACTCCTCTTCAATGGCTATGTGAAGTTGCTGGATATTAGTGGGAACTGGTATGCGCTGTCGAAATGGTAATAATATGGTAATATTGTGTTATTACCATTTTTACAGTGTGTAACAGTTCCCATTAATATCCAGCAACTTCACATAGCCATTGAAGAGGAGTGGACCAACATTCCACAGGCCACAATTGACAATCTGATAAACTCTATGCGAAGAAGATGTGTTGCACTGCATGAGGCAAATGGTGGTCACACCAGATACTGACTGGTTCGGAGGCCCATACACCCAATAAGGCAAAAGAAAATTGCACATTTAAGGGTGTCTTTTTGTTGTGGAGAGTCTGGGGTACACCTGTGCACTAATCATGATGTCACACCTGCATCTTAATGTGGCACACCTGTGAGGCGGGATGGATTATCTTAACAAAGCAGAACTGCTCAATATCACACATTTAGGCAGATTTGTGAACAGTGTTTGATAGAAATGGTTATATTGTATATCTGGAATGAATTTTAGGGCTTTAAGTCCATCCCCTGAAAAATGGGAGCAAAAACAAAAGTGTTGCGTTTATATTTTTGTTGAGTGTATATACATGTGTGTGTGTTTTGGGCAGTGGCTCAGGGGTAGAGTCACCTTGTGATAATCACAAGGTTGCCGGTTCGATCCCCTGGCTAGCTCCCGCAGAGTTAGATGTCGATGTGTCCTTGAGCAAGACACTGGACCCCTAATAGCTCCTGATGCGCTAGTAGGTACGTTGCATGGTTTCCACTGCCATCAGTGTATGAACGTGTGTGTGTGAATGGGTGAATGTGATGCATAAGCTATGTAAAGCGCCTTGGATAACCATTTACCATTTATATCTCACCGCTGCATGATCAAGGTCCCCATGAGCGCGCAAACAGCTGTGCTCATAGCGCGGCACGCTTCCTCATTTACGTCCATGTTTATGTTGCGGGTCCATTTGGTTTCATGTTTATGTTCTCATCTGGTTAACCAACTTCCCATCATTTAGCCTGGGGACCACCTGGAACAGTCTCAAGGACCACTGTAAGTCATGTAATAAGCGGGATAAGCACCCTTCGAACCGGTGATTTGTTTCCTAATAACTGACCGATGCGCATGGAGCAAGAGTGTATTCTCGATAATCCCTTATTCCAGATTTCGTCACTCATTTCCATTCCCATTTCAGAGACCCATGCTTCCTTTAAACCAGGGGTTTTCAACAGGTGGTCCGGGGACCACCAGTGGCCCCTGAGAGGGTTCCAAGTGGTCCCCAGCTAAGTTGGTTAACCAGATGTAACTCTTGAGAGTGTAAAACGAGTTAAAATATTCATCATGTGAATTGGCCCAAGTCTACACAACTAGAGAATGTAGAAGATTAATGGTCATTTTGATCTGCATGTTTGACTGTTTTGTTTTCCAAATCCAGCCTGGAATTGTGGACAAAAGCAAAATAAATCTTTAGTTTTGGGGTCTAAAATGTCCTCAAATGGTGGTCCGTGGCTCAAATGCTGAATAAATGGTGGGCACTGGGATGAAAAAGGTTGAATACCGCTGCTCTAAACCATTGGTACATACTGGGGTAGTGATAACAGCAATGAAGCGTGAAATCATTTGTTTAGTGTCTGGGGAAAAATTGAATAATTTCTTAAAAGGCATTGCTTCCTGGTCTATTTTCAAATTGTCAGATATTCTCTCTGACATGGTTGCCTTCGAGGCAATTCTGTGCTTGTTTGTGAAAGCTTGCAAACGCTTTATTGTGAAAGTGTATACATGCATTTTTATTTTGAAGAACAGTATAAGAATGAGTCACTTCCTGTGAGCGCCATCTTGAATGCCAGCAGTTCAGAGAGAGAAAACACAGACCTTTCAGTGCTGTGAGCCTAAAACAAAGAAAACATCCACTAACTTGGGAGCTTTTAAGAGGCGATGCTGTGAGTTGTATTTGATCGTATTGTATACATGTTAACTTCCTCTGTAGTATTGTGGTATTTTGTTACTTGGCTGAGTTTTTCTTTGTTGTGACGATGGGGTCATATGGTGAGTCTGAACTAGCCCTACATGGCTATTATTCTTTTTCAGAATAATAGCCATACATTACATTTTAGCCCCCCAGACCTGACAGACCTGACAGACATGAAACCAAATGGACCCGCAAGGGTCCATTTGGTTTCATGTTTACGCTCTCAAAGAGTTACACCTGGTTTACCAACTGTCCATCATTTAGCCCAGGGACCACCTGGAACCCTCTCAAGGAGTAAGGTCTAGCAGCAGCATATGCTGCCAGCAGAGAAAGAGACACAAATCTTTCCCCTTCTACAAACTATTTGCTTTGGCTTTGAAAAGGGAATGAAAAATGCCTCCTACAACCGTTATGACCACATGATGGCACTGCGGACCCATACCATTTTCAGTTACAGGGCTTTTATTAGTCAATTAAAGCATCAATAACAAGATAGTCCCCTTATTCTTTTGCCCAGAGGACATGACATCCATAGTTAAAAAAAAAAAAAAAAAAGTTGAAATGTTGACTCATCAGACCACAGCACACTTTTCCACTTTGTGTCCAACCATTTCAAATGATATTGGACCCAGAGAAGGCATTTCTGGCTGTTTTTGTGTTCCTGAGTCCACACAGTAATATCCCTACACAATGATGTCAGTTTTTAATGCAGAGCCAAAGTCACAAGTGTTGGGTGTTGGTTTTCGGCCTTGTCGCTTTAGTTTAGCAAAATCTTCAGATTCTTTGAATGTTTTGATTATATTATGGACTGTAGATGATGAAATCACCAAATCCCTTGCAATTAGAATGTTGAGAAACATTGTTTTTAAACCGTAGGATGATTTTCTCACAGGATTATTCACAAAGTGGTGAACCTCGCCCCATCTTTGCTTGTGAATGACTGGGATGGTCCTGTTATACCCAATCACGATATTAAACTGTTTGAAATTAACCTGTTTACCTGTGGAATGTTCCAAACAGGCGTTATTTTTGCATTCGTGACCTTTCCCAGTTTTTTGTTGCCCCTGTCCCAACTTTTTTGGTACGTGTTGCAGGGATCAATTTACAAAAAAGATTGTATAATTAAAACAAACAAACAACAAAAAAAAAAAAAAGTTTATCAGTTTGAACATTAAATATATTGACTTTGTGGTCGATTCAACTGAATATAGTTTGAAAATTGCAAATCAATGCATTCTGTTTTTTATTGTCATTTCTCACAACATCCCAAATTGAAAGGAATTGGGGTTATATGTTGGATGATTAAAAAGTCCTTACTGTTTGTTCAGCCTCATGTCCACAACCTGATGTAATGTCTCCCAACAACCACAGGGGGGAGCCTGTTCCATGTTGTTACAGAGCAGAAAGCTCCTGTCAAGGCCTCAATGATTTTGGCCTTGGGGGCGGGGTGTCGTGGGATCCACACGCGGAAGTGCTGCGCTCTGATTTGATCTCACTAACGTGTCGTCATCTCCGGCCCCTCCCGCGCCCGTCCACTGCTGTTCTACGTCACATTATTTAGAGCGACGCCCACCCCGGAAGGTTCACTCCCCTTGAAGGCCACTTTCCAACGTGCGTTAGTCCAGGCTTTCCGTTTTCGCGCAAGGCGAACGAAAATGAAAGCCTGGGTTTCAAGTTGTTACAGAGCAGAAAGCTCCTGTCAAGGCATTCGGTGTTTGACTTGGAGGTTTTCCACGTGGTGTTAGAACTGGGGTGTGGTTGGCATGGTGTGGCATGGATAGGTGGGGAAAAGTTAGACAATTTTAGGGGGGCCCAAAGCCAACTAAAAGCTTGGATTAATAAGGTTTTATTTGTATTGATTATTATTATAAAATTAAATAAAGATCTCAAAGTGCACCAGATTGAAGCATTTTAAAGGGGAATTCCACCCATTTCAACATTCTAATATGTCATTAGTATACCCTAGAGGTGTTGGGTGGACACGATGAAAACGTTTCCCCATTCTGTGTTTCCTAGAAATGGAGGTCTGAAGAAAACCACTAACATGGGGAAACATCTTGATGACATCAACAAGATGCGTTTTATCAATGAATTTCTTTAGACACTTCTTTTTTTTTTGAGTGCGTACAAATGGAACCAAATGAACCGAGAACAGTTGTTAGCCCCTTAAAGGTGTTTCACCATGTTAATGATTATTTTTTTAGGAGCTTTTTTTCTGATTGTACAAATGGAACCCAATGGCGGGAAGTAATATGTTGGACTCCATTTTCATCACCGCTAAACCCTTATCCCTTAACTTCTTTGCCTTTTTAAACTATTATTAAACAAGAACATTTTCAATAGTTTAAATGGTCAGTCTACAAGCTCACAGTGTGTCAATAGATTGCCACGTTGAACTATTCCAAAAATTAAAAGGGGTTTAGGATAAGGGGTTTAGATGGTAACCAAAATGGAGCCCGTTGTGCGATAAAGCAAGTGTGTATATATTTTTTTTTTTGCATGCGTGCTCGTTTTCGTGCAGACGCCTGATTCTGACTTTGAACCTAAAAAACCTCGAAAAATGAAACCAAATGGACCCTTAAGGGAGTTTGGTTTCATTTTACGATCTCAAGAGTTTGTGATCTACAGAATAAGGGTCCATTTGGTTACCAACTGTTCATCATTAACCTGGGAAACAACTTGGAACCCTCTCAGGGACCACTGGTGGTCCCCGGACCACTAGTTGAAAACCACTGGCTTACAGTACAGGGTCTTGGACATAAAACAACAGGCCACATAGTTTCAAGGCAGCCACAGCAGGCCACAGGCCACCAGATTACCAGACCTCCAGAAACTCAATAAAAATGGAATTATGACGACGCGTTTACACTGGAGGTCAGGGTACTTTGACAGGGTCAGGGCAGGGCCCCAACAGCTCCAGGGGGTCCCTATAGACAGCCTAGAACAGGGGTGGGTAATTATTTTTCCCAAGGGGCCAAATGAGATACATACTGTAAGATATTTTGGAGGGCCAAGACTAAAGGCTGGATTAAAGTCTGCGTAATATTAATTTCATTTCAAGAAAGAAGTAAGCGTAAGAACAATAGTGGGGTCCCACGACACACCGTCATTTACAACTCTTGTAAAAGTTTGACTTTCGCTTCTAATTTGTAGATGATGACCTATAGAACAATTTTAGTTCGAGTGGCCCATCTGTAGATGAAAAAAATATGCATTTTTTGCCTAATTTCAAAATTGACCAAAATCGGATTTTTGATTTTCTTAAAAGTCTTTATTTTCTCACAATTGCTATTTTGTCTTTGTTTTCTTTTGCTATATCTAGTCAATACTAACCCAGGAATTAACTGGATTTCAAATATTAATGTTTGGAATATGATATGGAAAAAATGGACGCCCATGTACATCAAATTACTTCAAATGGCACCTAATTTAAATTCTGTTGAACCTAGAAGGATGAAGTTAGTGCCTACCTATCATGAATGAGTAATGGTATAAATTGTAAATAAATAGAAACAATACAGTATTGGGGGATTAAAGTTAGGCATACCCACTTATAGCCCAGCCTCTGTGTGAAAATTGTGCACTTTTCAATGAAAGCATGACATTTGGCACAAAGTTAAAGCCTGCCATAAGGAATTGTTTTGGCTATGGGTCTGTGATGACAGCTATGGTGGCCATCATCTGCTGTTATTTTACCAATTCAGCTCATACAACATACAATCTTGATTCTGATGACAAAACGTTTTCAAGGATTATGATTTTTTATAAAATGCTAGATAATAGTCAAATCATCAAAATGTGTAATATTGATGTATTGATGTAGGCAGTAAATCCATGTCTTCTACCCTATATGTGAAAATCAAGTGAGCCCATGAAATCAGCTGACATATTCTTAGTACTCACTCCAACTCAAACCAGCTCTACCCGATTGACCAGTACCCAGTGAGGTCAGAACACCAGTCTGTGTACTTCTAACCAGATCCCCATCCAGATCCAACACCAGTGTACTTCTAGCCAGATCCCCACCCAGATCCAACACCAGTCTGTGTACTTCTAGCCAGATCCCCACCCAGATCCAACACCAGTCTGTATACTTCTAACCAGATCCCCATCCAGATCCAACACCAGTCTGTGTACTTCTAGCCAGATCCCCACCCAGATCCAACACCAGTCTGTATACTTCTAGCCAGATCCCCACCCAGATCCAACACCAGTCTGTGCACTTCTAGCGAGATCCCCATCCAGATCCAACACCAGTCTGTGTACTTCTAGCCAGATCCCCATCCAGATCCAACACCAGTCTGTGTACTTCTAGCCAGATCCCCATCCAGATCCAACACCAGTCTGTGTACTTCTAGCCAGATCCCCACCCAGATCCAACACCAGTCTGTGTACTTCTAACCAGATCCCCACCAAGATGCAACACCATTCTGTGTACTTCTAGCCAGATCCCCATCCAGATCCAACACCAGTCTGTGTAATTCTAGCCAGATCCCCACCCAGATCCAACACCAGTCTGTGTACTTCTAGCCAGATCCCATCCAGATCCATACAGTAAAAGCTGTCTGGTGAAAACCCCTGCTGAAGTGCTGTACCTTCACACACAAGCTAGTTGACAGGAAAATAGTCATACTCAAAGTAGTTATATTGCACCATGGTGACCATTCTTTTCGACTCTCATGTCCTTCTTGAAGATGGTTCGGAATGCATAATGCTTCTCCCCATGAAGACTCAACAACAATGTCAATTGAAGGAGCCTTCACCTCATGATACCTGGTGCTGGTGAGAAACTGTCTCCTGTATATAGCCTCCAAAACAAATGCAGACACTTGGCTAGACTGCCACAGTTTGAAAGGGTCAAGCCCCTAATCCTGATTGCGGCAGTCAACCCCACCTAATCACACAAACCGGGGCCTCCAGATGAGCCAGCAGCCATCTGCACAAGTCTGGGTTGGACCTTGCAGGGCTGAGCTAGAGACTTGGAAAGAAACCTTCAGCAAAGACAATGGCATTGACATAGCTGACATAGCCCCAGAACACTGAGGCCATAAGAAGTGAGGAGAAACTCTGGCTGGAAGCCCTCACCCCACGTCATCCTTTAGACCTCGTCCTTGAAAACGTAGGATTAGTTACCAGAATCAGGATCAGAGAATTTTAATTACTGTTAAAATATCAGCAGGTGGTGGCCATTATGAGAAATATCTACCATGGTCACAGGACAAATGTAAATAGTACCAATGAATTCCTCATCATTGACAATGTGGGACTATTTACTAGAATTAATATTTTAGAAAATAGCCAAGGGACCAAGGGACAAATCTGTGATGGTGCCATAGCCAACAATGCTCCTAATGACATGCTCCAACTGTGTTCCAAAATTCATGCTGTTATCATCAAAATACTGCACATAGAGGCTGGACTACGTGCTATTCTTGTGGATACACACAAGGGGGTGGGGAGGGGGGCTGGGGTAATATGGTCTAAATCAGGGGTGCCCAACCTTTTTTGACCCAAGATCTACTTTTCAGCAGCCAACCCCTCCGGGATCTACCAGTCCAATATCAACATTTCAAACCACACGCATCGTTGCCAGCCTACAGTAACTTCACAACAACACAACACTACTTTGTTTTACCACTTACTTTATGTCCATATAAGCATAAAGTACAGCAGACTTGTCATAAATAGGCCTACAACTGTACAACATAAGTACAACAGACATGGACAAACACTGCCATTGCAAATGCATCACACACTGACGAAAATCGCTCTTTTTTCTTTTCCACCCCATTTTTCTTCTTTCCCCCCCACATCTCCCGAGATCTACTTGTGATCAGACCGAGATCTACCGGTAGATCCCGATCTACTGGTTGGGCTCCCCTGAATATGTCGTGACGTGAATATGTCATATGTTCAGATTGGATAAGTTACGACAGTCTTATATCATATTTTGGAAGCCCCCCCCAATAATCTTTATCTGCGTGCTGGCCACTCTAACCAAAATGGTTACCTCACCTAGAATTTAGTATTGAAAGTTAAACTTTTAAAGTTGTAAACGACAACTAAATTTAACATGGAGATGGAAACTCACTTCGGTTTTAGCTAATTTTAGCTTGTTTTGCTTGCTATTTTTGTCGATATACACCAATAATGGATGAAAAAATATATTTTATGTGTAATTAGGTTTAGGTAGCAAATGCTACTCCTGATTGTGAATCCATAGATATCCCATATGTACAGATTGGACAATTTGATCAAAAGTTACAACAGTTTACATGTTTTGGTAGGGTTGGCACCTTGTTACGCCCCCTACAGGCCAAATATTTAATTTGTGTGCGGGCCACTCGAACCAAAATGGTTCTATAGACCCTCACCAACAAATTAGGACTGAAAGTGAAACTTTTACAAGAGTTGTAAATGACATCCACATTTAACATGGAGACGAAACCCCACTACAACCATTTTGACACCGGGGCCCCCACAGACCCCAGAACTAAAGACTTCTTTTGCTTTTTGTCCACAATACCAAGCTGGATTTTACAAACAAAATGGTCAAACATACAGATCAAAATGACCAGTAATCTTCTATATTTTCTAGTTTTCTAGACTTGGGCTAATTCACATGATGAATATTTTAACTCTTGACAGTGTAAAAAATGTTTTTTTTTTTTTACGCTCTCAAAGAGTTACATCTGGTTAACCAACTTTCCATATTTAACTGTAATCTCTCAAGCTCACTGGTGGTCCCCGGACCACTGGTTGAAAACCATGGTACCCTTTCCCGGGCCAGAGTCAGGGTCAGAGTCAGCCAAAGGGCCACATTTGGCCCCCGGGCCGCATAATGCCCAGGTATGGCCTGCCCTAGAGCCTTCGTGTTGAAGTTCAGTTTTGGATTGTATAAAGGGATAGGCGTAGTTCAGAGTTTTTAATCTTTATAGTTAAAATGTATGAAATACTGTCCATTAATATAGTATTAATTGATGTCAGAGTCCTGTGGTGGGAGTTCTGCTTTGGTTTTGGTGAAAAGTAGTTCTGGTAATTTTTTTTGGTGGTCCGTCAGGCAACGCAGTGAAAGTAAATGAATAAACAAAACTGACATCATTGTATTGTTGAATTATGCATCCTTCTTTCATTTTTGACCGCTCTTCTATCACATGTACCGTAACTAACTTTTTGGGCATAATGATATGGACACAAAAAAACAGATAGACGGAGGAGTCAAAAATGAATGAAGGATGTGCTAATATTTTATTTTATTTACTTTTACTGTATGGTCCCAGTGACCTTCACAAAATGCCCGTAACTGTTTTGTTTCCCAAATCCAGCCTGGAATTGTGGACTAAAGCAAAATAAATCTTTAGTTTTGGGGGCGGTGGGGCTAAAATGTCCTCAAGCAGTGGTCTGTGGCTCAAATGCTGAATAAATAGTGGGCTAGTTGAAAAACTAGAGAGCAATAACTGGCCATAGCCACAGTAAGTCTCCAAACTTTTTTGTGTGAGTTTAAATATTGAGACTCAGAGTTGAGCTGCAGACACACGGTGTTGCCGTTCTGTGTTTTGTTCCACATAAACTACAAAACAAGCAATTACGCTGTCACACCTTTTCACTTTTAAGTGCTACCGTTGTTGTTGACATCACACAGCGTTCCGCTGCCTACGTGAGTGGGACCGACGTGCACGAAGAACAATGCAAGATGATTTATGTCCTCCCTGCCAGGTGGATGCTTCATTATGTCCCAAACTGTGACTTTCCGTGATTAAATCAATGAATAACACTGCAAATAAAAATCACACCGGTGTGAAGGCATTACCCCAGGTGAAGGAGTTTAAGTATCTCGGGGTCTTGATCACGAGTGAGGGGAGGATGGAGAATGAGATCAGCCGGAGAATCGGTGTGGACAGACTTCCCTGGTCCCCTTGGTTTCATTTTTACATTCTCAAGAGTTACATCTGGTTAACCAACTTTCCATCATTTAGCCTGGGGACCACTGGAACCTTCTCAGGGACCAGTGCCGATTCTGGCCTCCAAGGGGCCCTAAGCAGGTTTTTTACTAGGGGCCCTGCTCCTCAGGCGCTGATTTTGGCATTTTTTGTTATTTTGGCCATTTTTTGCGGAGAAATAAATTATAGATAACTTAATTGTTATAAACCTATGGACACTCTCTCTCTCTCTCTCTCTCTCTCTCTCTCTCTCTCTCTCTCTCTCTCTCTCCCTCTCTCTCTCTCTCCAATGTTTCCTTTTCAAATGAATGTATTTATTGCTATTTCAATCCTGACCAACAACAAAACTATGAAACTGTCTCTTATGTAGAGATGTAGCAGGTCTCAAAGTATTGTAGGCTACAGTAACCAACACATTCTGTGTAGTAGCATAATAGTGCCACATAAACATCAGTCACAGAGACTCTGTGATGGGACTGGCTTCATGAAGTGAAAGGAGTTGAGTTGACATAACTGTCTATATCCATAATACTCTAAGCTTTGGGCATGCCGCATGATAGGAGATATTATTATTGACAAAATACAACAAGCTTGTATCTCTGCCACCAAACAAAACATTTTGTACAACACAACAACAACACACTACCGACAGCCCAGCATTTAACAGCACAACGGAAAACTGCAGTCATTCATAGCGTTAGCCTGCCAGCCTACCTGACTGCTGCTGCTCCTTTTTTCATATCCTGAAGTAATGATGTTGTTGACCAAACATGCTAAGCAAAAAGGGGGGCGTTCTGCGTGGTGTAAAAAACCGCGACAGCGGGCATGATTCAAGTAACGCTGTTTACGGAAGAAGATTTCCCTTCTACGTACAGAACAAGCATGCACTAGAGTGGTTACGTTCGCCCGCTGTACGTTATTTGCGTAATGCTCCGCGATTCAATAAACGTACATGCGCCCACTCTACGTTATTTGCGTAAATAACAGTTCTTTCAATTAGTTATTTACTCAGAGCTGGCGGGGGGGCCTTTGGGGAATCGGGGGCCCAACGCAGGGTGCGTAGTCTGCGTATAGGAAGAATCGGCGCTGTCAGTGACCACTGGTGGTCCCCGGACCACCTGTTGAAAACCCCTGGTTTAGACAGTGCTTTATGCGGTTACTAAACCTAAACATAACCTCAGTAAAACTATCCTTCGCCCCGCCCTCCTAGTAGTAGCCGTTAGGTTAGGTTTCTGAGTATCTGCGTTTACTCACGTCTACTCATTGTATATTCGATCGTATGATAACTTGTGATTATGCTCTATTCCATGGATGGATAGAGGTCGAAGCGGCTGGCCGTAGTAGGTCAGGGGTTCATCTGGTTGCAAAGAATAACAATAATAATGTGAATAAAAAAAAGCCTCCATGCCGTTTGCTCCTGTGAAACAACGGTGCTGTTAGTGGCGTGACGGTGTGGGTTGTTCAGTTAGACATCAGGGTTTGTGGTCTCCATGGTAACGACAGAACCTGTTGATTACTTATAGATTCTCCTCCGTCTTACGCACGACTAAGCCATGCGTTGGGGGTTGATTGATGGGGGGGGGGGGGGTAACCCTGGAAGGCCCAGTGTTGCTTTTTAGCAACATTTATATATTTTATTTTTCTAAAATTATAAAAAACAAACAGTACACCACATAAATGAACCCTGAACTTGTTTTAGTTAATTATTTACACATTTGCCATGTTATTCTGACCAAGAATAAAATTGGCCTATAGGATTTTTTGCTATACATAAGGCCCAATGTTGCTTTTTGGCAGCATTTCATAAAAAACTTTCAAAAACATAAAACAATTAAAAACATTATATTTTCCTCTTTAAAGTACTCCTTTTAAGAACCTGAAAGGTTGAATTGTTTTTTTTGCAAGTAGAAATATATCCGGGCCTTGGAGGGTTAATGGACACTATTGTCCACAGTCCACACTATTATTAAATTCACCTTGATGTGAGAAATCCACCCTAAAAATTAAAACCCTGCTAATTGTTCTGTCAAAATGCCTGCATGGAGGTTTCACATTCTTACAGAGCAATTCACAGGAAATCCAAAGCCTGTGTTTTAAACCCCGTGACCCTTAGAGACAGGGTTGGTAAATTAAACCCTTAGAGACAGGGTTGGTAAATTAAACCCTTAGAGACAGGGTTGGTAAATTCGTAACAGTGGGAGGTTGGAATGATGACTTTGCTTCGTTTGCTTCCCTACAGAGACGCTCCTTTTTGTTTTTTCTCCGCTCCTTCAACCCCCCCCCCCCCCCCCCCCCCCCCCCACTGGGAACGCCCACCAAACAGAGCTAAACCAATCACATTGGCCGGGAGCCCCGCGGGTCATGTTGATTGGTTCAGAAGTTTGGAGCAGCGAGCAGGATGCTTGTTTTTGACAACTGGAAAGAAAACATACAACACACCACAGCCTGACAGGCGGGAGGAGAATGAAAGAACGAAGGACTTCAATATACTGTAAAGCAGGGGTTTTCAACCTTTTTAAACCTAGGGCCCACCATTTATTCAGCCACGGACCACCATTTGATGACATTTTAGCCTCACAGACCTCACAGATTCATTTTGCTTTTGTCCACAATTCCAGGCTGGATTTCGGAGAAAACAAAACAGTCAAACATACAGATCAAAATGGCCATTAATCTTCTCCATTCTCTAGTTGTGTAGACTTGGGGCTAATTCACATGATGAATATTTTAACTCTTGAGAGTGTTTTTACGCTCTCAAGAGTTACATCTGGTTAACCAACTTTCCATCATTTAGTCTGGGGACCACCTGGAACCCTCTCAGGGACCACTGGTGGTCCCCGGACCACCTGTTGAAAACCCCTGCTGTAGAGGCAATGACAATGAGCCTGGCTCAGCCCTGAATCAGCACCTTAAAAAAATACTAGCTTATTTTTTTCCCTGTGATTCAAGGACTGCATGGCTTCACTGCCTTTGGGACCGTTTGTGCCGGTTGGAAATCCAATCCCAGCACCTGATTGGTCAACAGACTTGTCAATCACTTCGTTCACAACGTCGTCTGCTTTCCCAATATTCTGATGGGTTCATATGAACCAATCACGGTTAAGACTGCTGCTTTGACCACGCCCATCCTAGATGGGCGTGGTGATTATTCCAAACATTAGTTTTGGATAAAAATGTATCCCTGGCCATATAACCTATATATGTTGGTTATTACGCTGTAAAAACACCCACAAATGCTGTCCGCTTGACAAATAACCATTTAATATGAATATTTTTCACTTTAGAGTGGATATTACTGCCTCAAATGTACCTACAAAACTGCCCAAACTCATAAGCTACGATTTGAGCCCAAGATGACCTCTCTGTCTAGAGAATTACTCTTTCTGTGGCCAAAAGTCTGCACTATACCTCAAATCGAAGATGATGACATTTTCAGTCACTACCCTTCCAGATGCCTAGAATAGCTTGTGTTCTCCAACTACTGCCATCTCAAGGTAGAAACATGAATTGTAAATAGTACAGAAGGAAAACAATTGCTTTCATTGATATTCACACAATATATAAAGTCAAATATGCACATATTATAGCTGTTTCAGAATTATTGTTATGCCATGGCATATTTGACACCTTCACTATCATTGTTTACCTATCAACTACTTTAGGATTAATCATCATATTCATGTTCTTCATCCTCTTCATCATCATCATGTTTATGAATTTCTTCTACATCATCCTTGTCTGTCCCCTCTTCAGACAATATCAATGAGGGCTTTGGGATGACGTCACCTTCTTCAAACCATAAAGGCTCTAGCTTGCCATTTTCTGAGTTCAAATGAAACCTGTGGTCAAGAGATGATTTGCATTTCTGGGTTGTTCTCATGAGCCCTCTTTCAGATACATACTGTACCTGAAAGTTAAATCTTTTAACATACTGAAAGAGGACCCTCTTGCATAATAGAGCAAAATTAAGAAAATGACAGTCTTTTGCTCTGACTCAGTTTTGATGTGAGGCATTGTGTTTTTGATGTGATTGATGTAGATGATCACCCTCACATCGGTAGAATGTGAATTATGTGAATCGGTAGAAGCAGAATTACGCAAAATTCCTCACATACAGGTACTTTGGGTAGAAAAATATGGGGAAATAGGTTTCCCTTTTGGGTAGATGCAAGAGTACAAGCTGTAGAAGGCCATCACTACGTCTGTGCAATTTGACTACATAGACAGTATTTTGAGGTAAGATATTGAATCCAGACTATGGAAGAGGATTTAATTGTTTGGATCAGAATTCAGACATTCTAGCGCCACACACTATCCAGGTGGCCAGTGTAGTGTAGTGTACTGTACATACAGTATGTTGTGTGTATATAGTGCAATATGCTACACTAAAGTATGCTACATTACACAACAGTGCAGTCTGCTGCACTACAGCATGATAAAGTACAGCATGGTACAGTACAGTACAGGAAGGTACGGTACAGTAGTTACGGTAGAGTACAGTACAGTACGGTACAGTACAGTACAGTAAGGTACGGTGCGACCTGGGCTAATTAAGATGATGAATTTTAACTCTTGAGAGTGTAAAAATGAAATCAAATGGACCCGCAAGGGTCCATTTGGTTTCATTTTTACGTTCTCAAGAGTTACATCTGGTTAACCAACTTAGCTGGGGACCACCTGGAACCCTCTCAGGGACCATGTGTTGAAAACCCCTGGTTTAAAGCACCCAAGTAGGAAGTAAACTTAAATGCAAAATTTACAATATATTTTTGGGGGGCAAGTGACCATGACCTGAGGGCAAGTAGAACCTGACTTGCACTTGCCCAATGGGCAAGTGCCTCGGAGACCTTAGTGTCAACCCCTGTGTGTGTGTGTGTGTGTGTGTGTGTGTGTGTGTGTGTGTGTGTGTGTGTGTGTGTGTGTGTGTGTGTGTGTGTGTGTGTGTGTGTGTGTGTGTGTGTGTGTGTGTGCGCAATACAGTACACGGCTAAATATCCTCACAAGTGTAGGTGTGCAGTCTGTAGCTTCTCACAGCTAGAAGGTAGCCTTGGTTGGGTTGCCAATTTACGTTCCTGTGTTGAGACAGGGGAGGATTATCCAACCGGCATGTTGGGCCCAGACCCAGGGGGCCCTGAGTGGGACACACGCCCTTTTCACTGTTATTTATCCCAAAAGTTCTAAAGCATCATGATACGGTACATTACTGCAAGTGTTCGCATTTATTTGGCTTCATTATTTTGGCTGTTTTATTATTTTCAATGTGCCTACGTATAATAATTGATTTGCGGGTCTGCAGACACTAGGCACCGCATCGGGAAGAAAAATCCTTTGGTGTAGGAGATGTTCTGTTCTCCGCATGTCACCTAGGGTAGGCAGTGGCCCCCCTCACAAAAAAAACACGCAGTAATCCTGATCCTCTATACTGCCTCCCTCTGGCCAGCCGGGGCGCATGAGGGAGAGGAAAGGAACTGGTTGGAAATGATTTTTTCATGTATTATGTTATCGTCATTGTCCTCTCACAGTGCGGAATCGGCCTCAGGTATTATACTGTCTGCATCCACATGTATGTGTGTGAGTGCAGGGCTTGACACTAACACTTACCCGCTTGCTCGGGGCAAGTAAAAAAAAGGGGTCGGGCAAGTGCAGACTGCTACCTGGTTGCCCGATCGGGCAAGTGTGCGACTATAGCACTATAACACTATAACAGTAACACTATAACACAACATGAGATATATTTGTCTTGAAGGTGGTCATTCAATCTGCCTCTGCATCTTTCCCTTCTTTCTAGCTATCTCTCCTATCTCTCTCTCAGGTCCATTTGGTTCCAAACTATCATTTTGCTTGGGTCACAGACCCCTGAGTCTGTGACCACCATGGGAAGCACTGACAAGTTTACTGTAGAATATTTACTGTAGCTGATTGTGACTTAAAAAAAAAGTAAAGAAAGTAAATTAAATGCAGCATTTACGATATATTTTGGTGGGCAAGTGACCATGACTTGAGGGCAAGTAGAACCTGACTTGCACTTGCCCGATCGGCAAGTGCATCGGAGACCTTAGTGTCAACCCCTGGTACAGTACTGCAGCAGGCCGTACTGCAACTTACTGCACTGTACAGCAGGCTATACTGTACTGTACTGTACTATACAGTACTGCATCAGGCCTTACTGTACCTTACTGTACTGTACAGCAGGCTATACTGTACCATGCTGTAGACAACTGTACTGTAACTGTAATGTACTAGACTGCAATGCATGTTCATTTGATGGGTGATTATTATAGCAGTAGTTGGAGAACACAACCTATTCTAGGCATCTGGAAGGCTATAGACTGAAAATGTCGATTTGAGGTATACCTGTAGTGCAGACTTTTGGCCACAGAAAGAGTAATTCTCTAGACAGAGAGGTCATCTTGGGCTCAAATTGTAGCTTATGAGTTTGGGCAGTTTTGTAGGTACATTTGAGGCAGTAATATCCACTCTAAAGTAAAAATATTTATATTAAATGGTTATTTGTCAAGCGGACAGCATTTTTTGGGTGTTTTTTTACAGCAAAATAACCAACATATATAGGTTATATGGCCAGGGATACATTTTTATCCAAAACTAATGTTTGGAATGGATTCAGCACCCCTGAAAACCCCTAGTTAGACACCCCACAATTTCATTTGAGACTTTTAATTTTTGTTCATATTTTTCAACCAAGCAGTCTGTGCTCCATAACTTTGATTGGCTCTCCAGGATTTTCCCATGGGATTTGGGCTTGCACTAATTGAGAGGTGATTCTAGACACCTATCAGAACACATTGGTGAAGAAAGCTATTGGTAGTAAATTTTTTCACAGATGGTCCAAAAATATTGCTAAATTTCCCTAGCTAGGTGGAGACTAGACTAGAGGGACTTCAGTATGAATATTGAAGTGAAACGAAATGACAATTCAGACTGAGGTCAGGCTAAATGACATGAATAGAATAGCAAATACATAAAAGGAGCAGAAATGAGGAATTATAGGAATTATGAGGCGGAATTTTTCCCTTTGTTGCTAAATTTACAACTTCACTTGTCCAACAGTCAGTTAGGCGTCTCTGTTGTCTTCTTTTGCGCTTTTATATATTACAAACTGCATAAAAAAAAATGCCTCTTCGACAAATTCTGTATGTGACATACAATAGAGAGCAGTGACGTCACCGCCCCTGTTCCACTAGTGGATTCCCCATTCAATTTTTCTCATAGACTTTTCGAAAATAATTTATATCAAGACGATTACGCCGTGGACAAAGCCAACTCGAGTCGTGACGAATCATGATGACACACACAAACCTTTGGCACAATCAAATCATTTCTAAGATGAAAAACGAAACAAAAAGTATTGTATCATGCCGTTTTCTACTTCTTCCTAATTATATATTATATGACGATATTGTGTTTGTTGTCATGATTTGTCACGACCCGAGTTGGCTTTGGCCGCGGCGTGTTTTTATTAACCATTTTCGAAAAGTCTATGAGGAAAATGAATGAGGAATCCACTAGTGGAACAGGGGGAACAGGGGCAACAGAGACACAGAGACAGACAGAGACAGAGAGAGAGAGAGACAGAGAGAGACAGAGACAGAGAGAGAGAGAGAGAGAGAATGGGTGGGGAGGATTACAGCCAAGGTAAACAGAGAAGGAAAGGAGATTAGGATCTAGGAATTGATGACATTCAGAGGGGTGTGGGAAGATGGAGGAAACGGATGGATGAAGTATATTGACGAATGAGAGAGCGATGGAGAGGAGAGATGCAGGTGAATAATACAACAGATACTTTGGAAAATACCGGATAATGTGTGGTTTGATGTGATGTGTGAAAAAAAATAATAAGTTTGTAGTTACAGAAATACCCGCATTAGAATAAAGACAACCTGCGGCCATGTTAACTGTTCCCAACGTCGTCGTGGGGACGGGGACCTCATGGTGAAATGTAGAAAAGGGGACATCTGTGACACAAATCAAGGACATTATGTACACAGGAATCAAGGTAGATTGGTGCCCAACTGGTGTGGAATTCTCCTTTTAACCTTAGTGTACTGAACGCGTTTTGGTGTTCTAAGCATTATGTTTTAACTATTGAAAAATAGCAGATCTACAAGCTCATAGCGCGCCACCGAGTGGCGCGCTATGAGCTTGTATCTCTGCTATTTTTGAAAAATCGTGAAAACGTGGTGCAAATCTTTGAATATTATGTTATTCAGAAACTAGAAATCTAGACAGGACACAATGGGTTTAATGCATACATGTCAAACTCAAGGCCTGGGGGCCAAATCAGGCCCGTGAATGAATTATCTTCGGCCTGCCGGGTGTCATTGAATTAGTGTTCAAAAGTGTCCCTCTGGTATATCTGACGCACCATGATAAGAAACTAATGCAAATTATTAGATTTACTTTGGCAGACTCTCGAGTCAGTCGAGATGCCTGGGTTGGAAATTGACTAGAGAGGGGTCCCCAGACCACCGCTTTGAGAACCACGGTGCTAAATGCCATAGGGGGGGTGGGGGTGGGGGATGGAGAAGCCGTTTGTCTCACCTTAGCAGAGTTTCCTCACAGCACAGCTGAACCCCGGGACCCCCCCCCCCCCCCCCACCCCTTCCTCGTTACCTTGGCATCGGAGGGGTTTCTCGTCATTAATTCATGACAGAACACTGAGCCAATTTAACGATCATTAGCCGCATGCTGTTTACTTTCCCTCATAAGCCGTCATTAAACTCCCAGCCGGGGGGGGGGGGGTGCAGGGTGCGCATCCCTGTGCTGATGGGCTGTGTGTGTGTGTGTGTGTGTGTGTGTGTGTGTGTGTGTGTGTGTGTGTGTGTGTGTGTGTGTGTGTGTGTGTGTGTGTGTGTGTGTGTGTGTGTGTGTGTGTGTGTGTCAGCGGCGGATGTAACATGTCTCATTGGGGGGGGGGGGGGGGGGGGGGGGGGGGGGGGGGGGGGGGGGACAACATGTTGGAGGGGGGCAAGAGAAAATGGTATGGGGGCAGATGTTGTGTGGACATGTTAAAAAAAAGAGTTCCCCCAATACTGTAGTTCCTAAAAATGGAGAACTGAAAAAATCATTAACATTGTGAAATACATCTGATGACATCATCAAGATGTATTTCACCACTTTAATGATTTTTCTTTCAGACCCCTTTTTCCTGGTATGGGGGCAGATGTTGTGTGGACATGATAAGGTCTGAAAAAATCATGGAGGTCTGAAAAAAATCATTAACATGGTGAAATGTTACCATGTTAATGAGCCGCACCCATACCATTTTCAGTTACAGGACTTTTACTAGGCAAGTAATACATCAATAATAACATCAGTTGTTGTTGTATAGTTGCAACAGACACGCAGCATACATAAAGTTAAAGGTTGGTTTAGTGATGCCAAAATTGTAGTTAGTAGCAGTAGTAGTTTCAAATCATTTTAAATATAAGCACTTTAATTTGAAATATCTTGGGTTGTTTTGCATGGCATCGTGTTTGGGGGGGCAGAATGGGTATTTAGGGGGGCATTGCCCCCCATGCCCATGCCTAGATCCGCCCCTGGTGTGTGGGTGTGTGTGTGTGGGTGGGTGAGGGTGGGGGGGGGGGTGTGCGGTGGTGGGGGCAGTAATAGCATTCTCACCTAGCAACCTGAACTGAGGACATGCGTTAAAAATATATGTGATAGTTAACTTCAAACAACACACACTTGCATAAGCGCGCACACACACACACACATCACACTCACACTCACCTCACACACTCACACACACACCCTAATGACAGTGTTTGGGACCGTGAGCTCAGAATAAACAACGTTGTTCCCAGACTGAACCAAAACGTTCTTCTGCGTTAATTATTTCACAACAATAACGTTGTTCTTCTGGCCCCAAAACTGAAAACCCTCAAATATTTATATAGCAGCATCAAAAAATTTAAAAAATGATAATTAAAATCTATTTTAAATTAAAATTGTTAAAAAAAAATCTGTCAAACGATGATGTCATTGGAGGACAGGTTTCTGAACTGTCCACAGCTCTCCTGTGAGACACAGACATAGAGTAGAAGAAAAATACTGGTATTCTATCATGTATATTAGTGAGGACAATGACGGTGTGACACAAATGACTAGAATCTAACTAAAACCACACACACACCAGCCGCTTCGACTCTATCCTGGATTGAATAGAGCATAATCGCGAGTAATCACACGATCGAATACAACGAGTAGACGCAGATAACAGATACCCGCGGGCAAGTAGATATTTTGTGTTCATTGCATCGGTGGATCGGCTACTACTAGTAGGGTGGGCGAAGCATAGTTTTACTGAAGTTATGTTTAGGGTTAGTAACCGCAATAAGCACCGTCTAACCCTAGCCTAACCCTAAACCCTAAACATAAACCCAGTAAAAACTAGGCTATGCCTACACCTAACCCCAACCCTAAACTTAACCTCAGTAAACTTATGCCTAAACCTAACCTAACCCTAACATAACCTCAGTAAAACTTCCTTCGCCCCGCCCTACTAGTAGTAGCCGTGATCACCGATGCAATGAACACAAAATATCTACTTGCCGGCGGGTATCTGTTATCTGCGTCTACTCGTTGTATTCGATCGTGTGATTACTCGTGATTATGCTCTATTCAATCCATGGATAGAGGTCGAAGCGGGTGCAGCCACACACACACGCACACACGCAGGCAGGCAGGCAGACAGGCAGACACACACACACCCTAATTCACACAATGAATTTTTAACTCTTGAGAGTGTAAACAAACCCAATGTGCGCGCACGCGCGCGCACACACACACACACACACACACACACACACGCACACACACCACACACACACACACACACACACACACACACACACACACACACACACACACACACCACCACACTGTTATGCGATTATGCAAACGATAGTATTGCAGTAGTCCAATAGGGAGCGACTGAGAGGGGATGCAGCTGGCTGCTATATTGTTGTTGTGGTTTTATAGGAGACATAAAGATTCATCATCATTTCTATTATGTCTGACCTCACCACCATCATGCTGCTCCTCCTCTCCTCATGGTCCTGTAGATCAGTGGTTTTCAACCTTTTTGACACCAGGGACCACCATTTATTCAGCATTTAAGCCACGGACCACCATTTGAGGATATTTTAGCCCCATAGACACCCAAAACTAAAGATTTCTTTCATCTTCTAGTTGTGTAGACTTGGGCTAATTCAGATGATGAATATTTTAACTCTTGAGAGTGTGAAAATGAAACCAAATGGACCCGCAAGGGTCCATTTGGTTTCATTTTTACGTTCTCAAGAGTTACATCTGGTTAACCAACTTAGCTGGGGACCACCTGGAACCCTCTCAGGGACCACTGGTGGTCCCCGGACCACCTCTTGAAAACCCCTGCTGTAGATGTGTAGCAGATGATCAATAGGATGCACGCATGCATGCACACACACACAGGCACGCACGCACGCGCACACGCACGCACGCACACACACACACACACACACAACACAACACACACACACACACACCACACACACACACACACACACACACACACACACACACACACACACCAGTGGTTGTTTTTGTTTACTAAGTCAACTAAGATTTTTGGTATTTAGTCAACTAAGACTAGTCAGACTAACATAATAATAATAATAATAATAATAATAATAATAAGAGACTAAGGCCTAGATTTTCATAACCGCTAATTAAACCCCTCATCCCTTTGCCTTTTTAAACTACTTAAAAAAAACCATTTTTTTCAATAGTTCAAGTGTCCAGTCTACATACAGTAAGCTCACAATGTGTTAGATTGGCACGTTGCACTATTCCAAAACGTTTTTCAAAATAGTAAAAAAGGGAATAAGGGGTTTAGCATACTAAGAAATAAAACCAGACAAAAGTATATAAATCTGTATTGGGAATCCAATTTTGGATCCATGTATAGTGTTAAAACATTAATTTGTTTTTCTGCTGCCAAATAATGATTTGAAGTTTTTCAGACAACTTAGTTCAGGTCTAAATGGGTTAATACTAAAAGATGTTAACACTATAAGACTCAACCACTAAGACTAAGGTGTCCATTTTCGTCACTGCTAAACCCCTATCCCTAAGCCTTTTTTTTATTTTTTTTATTTATTTTATTAAAAAAACATTTGCGAAACAGTTCAAATGGACAGTCTCACAACATGTCAATGTAGAGTGGAAAGTTGAACTGTTCAAAAAGTATTTTTTTTTTAACCCAAAACCGTGAAATAAAGCAAACAAGTTAGGGATACGTCGGTTAGCATCTGATGTAAATGGTGCCCTAAGACTAAAAGGATAAGACTAGACTTAACAAAAAAATGAAATTTAGAAGACTAAATGTAAGTCTAAATGTGTGTTCTTCAAAAGAATAAGACTACATCAAAATATTCGAAAAAATAAAAAAACAAAACAACAACATTGAGACACAACACCACACGCACACACACACACACACACATACACACACACACACACCCACACACACACACACACACACACACACACACACACACACACACACGCACACACACACGTACGTTGACACAACAGGCATGCATCATGCATGCATCCTGCCCTGTGTGTTGCGCAGCGCAGCGCAGCACGCCTCCATCACCACTGAGAGGATGGGGATGTCTCTGACCCACCTGTGGCTTTTTAACTCCTGTAGACAGAGATGTTCTCTATCAGTCTGTTCTCTTCTCTCCATCCCTCTGTCTGTCCATTCTGCAGCGCTCTGGTGAATCAATGAATGAATTAATTGATTAATGTATGAATGAACACGGGAAATCCACCTGAAACTTACTAGAAGAAAAAGAAGAAGAAGAATTAGAAGAATAAAAACTACGGAAGAAGAGCCTGGAGAGGAGAAGTAACGGAAAGAGTTAACGGCTTGAGATAAAGACGGTAAGAGACATTCGGCCATTTTGGATTCTTCTTGCTGGCTGTATTTACTCCCAGCCGGCTGGTGTTCTAATACGACGAAGATTAGTTTTAGTTAGTTTTGACATTTTATTTTCTAATTCAGTTAGTTTTAGTTGGTTTTTAGAGCGGGTTTGCTAGTTTTGATTTAGTTTTGATTTTGGTGAAAATATTTAGTTTTAGTTAGTTTTAGTTTAGTTATAGTTTTAGTTTTAGCTAGTTATTTTATTTTTTCTGTGCTTTGGTTGTCAGGTATAGGATTGAATATGTGCCACAGTAGGAAACGGTTGGTATTCAACCCTTGCTTTGAGTTTCTTAGTAGATTGGATGATTGCACTCTCCCACAAGAACACAATTTTTCCCCCAGTGTTTATGGAACTCAGTAGTGGATAGAAGATCTAGAAGCATCTCCTTCTCATGCTGGTCACCGACACATTTTGGATTTAAAAGCTTTATAAAAACTCTAAAACTAAGGGTATTTTGGGTATAATTTCAGTTAGTTTTAGTTAGTTTTCTGAACCCACATTACAGTTTTAGTTTAGTTATCCTTTTTTGAATTCATTTTTAGTTTGTATTAGTTTCAGTTAACTCAAATGCTTTTTAAATTTTATTTTTCGTTTTTTAGTTAGTTTTAGTTAACTATTATGGACAGGACTCAAATGAATACGCTGCCAGAGGGTAACAGTGATTGGTTGAAGGGGAACTCCACCCATTTTCAACATTTTAATATGTCATTAATACACCCTAGAGATGTTGTGTATGTGGACATGATAAAAAAAAAAAAAAAAAAAAAAGTTCCCCCAATTCTGTATTTCCCAAGAATGGAGGTCTGAAAAAAAAATCATTAACATGGTGAAATACATCTGATGACATCATCCTCCGTGCATTTCACCATGTTAATGATTTTTCTTTGGGAAAAAATCATGAGAGTTAAAATATTCATCATCAGAATTAGCACTATTTAATTAAGAAGTCTGCACTGTTTTGCTTGCAAAATCCAGCCTGGAATTGTGAACAAAACCAAAAT
>CM076972.1:5935493-5970493 GCA_039105355.1 Benthosema pterotum | reverse complement strand
CTATTATTTAGCTGCAGAACCTCATCTAAAAACATTCTAGGGGATCCCCCAGAAGCAAAGATTTGAGTTAAAAAATGTTTGCTTCCGAAATAATGTATTCAAAGATTTGCACCACGTTTTCACAATTTTTCAAAAATAGCAGAACTACAAGCTCATATCGCGCCACTCGGTGGCGCGATATGAGCTTGTAGATCTGCTATTTTTCAACAGCTAAAACACCAAAACGCATTCAGTACATAAAGGGCTGAAAGAAGTTTGATATACAAACCACGGATTGGTTACTGTATGTGACCATTAGGGGGAGCTGTAGGGGGAAATAAATCATGTGAAACAAACAGATTATTTTCAGGAAGTGAGGTAATCAGGAACATCTATAAAGAACAGGAAAGGACTCCACATCCTCTTTTCATACCTTGAATCAGGTTTGTGAATCAATGGTGTTATTGGGTTAGAGGACTGGGCGTTATAGTATTAATACAAAGCATTTTCTCTCATCATCATGTATATCGCTAAGCATGTGCATAGTAGTCTATTGCTTGTGGAAATTTTAGGTTTACAGGTTCTTAAATAGCGTTGTCACACAAGGTGCTCGATCTAAAGCAGTTAACATCTTGGTCGGAGCACACATATAAAAGTGTCAAAAATACAAAACAACAGTAGTCAAATCAGTAGCAAAAGCAGTAGTAGCAAGCAGTATAGCAAAAATAGCACACTTTTCAAGATCTGTGAAGGAGAAGAACCGATTCTGTGTGACTTTATGTCGAGTACCTTTTCAGGTGGTTTAAACTGTGAGGAATCTCACCTTCCTGGACAAAATGAACAAACTCCACCTGGCATCTGTGAAGTTTGGGGTAGTAGTAGAGTGTCTGTCTGTCTGTCTGTCTGTCTGTCTGTCTGTCTGTCTGTCGCCTGTCTGTCTCTGTCTGTCTGCCTGCCTGCCTGCCTGCCTCCGTCTGCCTGTCTCTGTCTCTGTTCTGTGTCTCTCTGTCTCTGTCTCTGTCTCTGTCTCTGTCTCTCTCTCTCTCATCTCTCTTCTCTCTCTCTCTCTCTCTCTCTCTCTCTCTTCTCTCTCTCTCTCTCTTCTCACTCTCAGCAATGTTCTTTATTTCGAAACATCATTTTTACTTGTATTTTGAATTGTATGGGTTTCCTGATTCTCCTCTTATTCATCTTTTCTATGTATGTTAAAGGTATAGTAATTTTATCACTAAATCCAAAACCAAATTGGGGCTGCCAACAACCCATCACCAACACTACACCCCCCCCCTAATTTCCTTTCCAAACTAAACCCAAATCACTGAATGCTACTTTAGACAGATGATAAAAAAGATGATAGAACAAATAGCATTATTTTCATCTTTCTATCATTTGGTTAAATTATTCACTGACATAAAAATTTAATCTTACAGTTTACAATTATTCTTGATTAATGTGTTTTTTTTTGATAAGTGTAGTGATTTTATTAATCTGTATGGTCTTTGGTAATCATAATGTAAAAATGGTTGTCCGTGGCTCAAATGTGTGAATAAATAATTGTGGTCCCCTGGAGTCAAAAAGTTTGAAAACCCCTGGACTATCGACACTTAGCTTCTTGCTTATTCTGACTCAGTACTTACATGTACAACTTGAAGTAAGTAGTATCAGATTTGAGGTCAGGCTGCTGTTACTGTACCAAACTCACAGTGTATGGCTATAATTGTGCATGTCCACAGTCTGTGAGTTTGTGTATTTTCCTCAGAAGTGCCAGATGTGATGGCTTCATGTGTGCCAATGGTGAAGGAATTAGGATGCCTTCTCTGAACTTTTCGATGTGAATGTGAACACGTCAGATGCCTAGTGTGCACACAAACAACGCATCGACTCTCGCGCAACGCAGGGACATATAAAGTGACATAGCAACACAACAGGCACACCACCGAGACTAAAGGGCATAAAGTACATAACTATAAGGTTGGGTGAGTTGACGGAGGGGGTTGAAAATGGTGGATCCAGTTGTGTAAACAAGTGTAATGCTTCATCATGGTTTAGTTCTAGCCCATGGGTGTCAAACTCTGGCCACAGGCCAAATTTGGCCCCGCTAGTTTGGCCCTTGAGACAATATGTGTCAAGGGCCAGACAATAATTTTATTAATATGACAGTAGAAATGTGTGGACATGATGAAAAAAAAAAAGTCTCCCCCAATTCTGTATTTCCTAAAAATGGAGGTCTGAAAAAAATCATTAACATGGTGAAATACATCTGATGACATCACCAAGATGTATTTCACCATGTTAATGATTTTTCTTTCAGACCCATTTTTCCTGAGAGGGTACAAATGGAACCAAATTGTTCCCACCTTTTTTCCTGAGAGGGTACAAATGGAACCAAATGGACCCGCTAGGGTCTATTTGGTTCACATTTGTACCCTCTCAGGAAAATTTTGAAAATGGGTGGAATTCCTCTTTAAAAGGTTAGTTCGTTAAAACTTGGCCCCTGGCTATTTGTTCAGTTTTAAATTTTGACCCACTCTGTATCTAAGTTTGACACCCCTGATCTAGCCCAATGGTTTTCAACCTTTTTGACACCAGGGCCCACTATTTATTCAGCATTTGAGCCACAAACCACCACTTGATGACATTTTAGCCCCACAGACCCCAAAACTAAAGATTTATTTTTGTTTTTGTCCACAATTCCAGGCTGGATTTTGGGGATCAAAAACAGTCAAACATACAGATCAAAATGAGCATTAATCTTCTACAGTTGTGTAGACTTGGGCTAATTCACGTGGTGAATATTCTTGAGAGTGTAAACATGAAACCAAATCGACCCGCAATGGTTCATGTTTACACTCTCAAAGAGTTATATCTGGCAAACCAACTTTCCATCATTTAGCCTGGGGACCACCTGGAACTCTCAAGGACCACTGGTGGTCCCCGGAATTAATGCCAAGATGGCCGCCATATACAGTAAAATATGGTCAGTAAGTGCAGGTAGTTGACTGATGTCAACCACCAGGCTCTGAAACATTACTGGAACCACCCCTCCCCACCAGATCAGGGGCGGATCTAGGCATTGTGTGTGGGGGGGGGGGGGGGGGGGGGCTAAATGCACTGACTGCCCAACCAATCATGATGGCATGCAAACAACCCACATTTACAATATATTTCAAATTAAAGTGCTTATAATTAAAATGATTTGAAACACTACTGCTGCCACTAACTAACTACAGCTGTGTCACCACTAAACCAACAGCATTTCATCATTGAAAACAGAAAACTCTCTGAGTCAGACCTTTAGCTTTATGCATGCTGCGTGTCTGTTGCAACTTCAACAACAACTGATTTGCTTTGCTTGCCTAATATAAGTCCTGTAGTAACCGAACATGGTATGGGCGCGACTTGACGATGAAGTCGCCCCATATACCATTTCCGCCTGCCCCCCCCCCCCCTCAATTGGGAAACCGTTACATCCGCCCTGCACCAGAACAGCTGCCCAGGAGGGGTTTAAATCCCTGCTTAAACCCCATCTGTTCTTCTTCTCCGGCTTTTCTATGACACTTGAGCTTACAGAGGTGCCGTTTTGAGAAAACCACATGCCACTGTCAGGTCAGTGCAAACAGAACCGTTCAGTAAGTCAGTGCATCGTCTGAAACAATACACATAATCAGTATCAGGAAGTTGTAAAGTGAGTTGGAATGACTCATCTATGTCTGCATCTGCTAAATCAGCCATGAAGATGGAGAGCCATGATTTGTTTCTACCCTTAAACATGATCATATGCATATGGTATTAATATTATATGAAAGTAAGATTTTTTTTTTCCAAAAAAGTGCACAGTGTTTGTTAAACTGTCATTTTTATGATTCCACCCTACCAGTTCATTAAGTATGCCTGGTTTGCCTGGTGGGTGGTGATGGGTGGAGATCCACCTGAACTGAAGCCACGCCCACAGCTTTAGTTGCATGATAAAGGGGAGGAGTTAGGGGAGGGGTATGTGAGGGGCATGTGAGCATGTGATGTCATTATATTGACGTTTTTTTCATATACGTTTGACTGGAAAGGTTCAGCTCCCAGGAAGAAACCCTAAATACAAGGGAAGACATCATTGCACATCATTGCAAACACACCAATGGGTCTATTTACATACTGTCACCTCTTAAACATGTACAAAATTGTAAAAAATACAAACATCACGGCACCCCCTCTTTAAAGGTCTAGTATGTGATTTTGGTAATTTGGAAAACACTCAGGTCCTCCCTGGTAGTGCAGTCTGCCGGGAGGTGAACCGGGGACCTCATGACAATTACCAATCACCTAAAGCAGGGGTTTTCAACCTTTTTGATACCAGGGCCCACCATTTATTCAGCATTTGAGCCACGGACCACCATTTGAGGACGTTTTAGCCCCCACAGACCCCAAAAACAACGATTTCGTTTGCTTTTGTCCATCTTCCAGTTGTGTAGACTTGGGCTAATTCACATGATGAATATTTTAACTCTTGAGAGTGTAAAAAATGAAACCAACGGACCCTTGCGGGTCCGTTTGGTTTCATTTTTACTACAGCTCTACAGTGAGGCGAAGTACAACAGGACAACAGCATATACACCAAGACCCAGCCCCACTCCATCCTGATTGGACGAAAGGCTTTCATCCCAAAGCCCAAACTGAAACTAGGGTCCATTGACCCCAGGGGCTCACTGGGGACATGCAGGGAGGACCATTTGGGTCCATTTGGTTTCATTTTACACTCTCAAGAGTTAAAATATCCATCATCTGAATTAGCCCAAGTCTACACAACTAGTGTTTGTCTGTCTTGTTTCCCAAATCCAGCCTGGAATTGTGGACAAAAGCAAAATCATCTTCTCTGTGGCTTAAATGCCGAATAAATAGTGGGCCCTGGTGTCAAAAAGATTGAAAACCACTGCTTCATATGAAAAACTTTGGAGTTGCCCATACACCCTGCCATTCTTCCAGCCCACCCTAGTAGGGCTGGCTAAATCCGGCCCTGATGCCAGGTTTTTCCCACCTGCCGGCTAGTACGCCCATGCCCCCCCCCCTTTGGAGGTGCCGCCGTGTGGTATAATTGATTGGCTGACAGGGGCGGATGTAATATGTCTCATTTGGGGGGGCAAGAGAACATGTTGGGGGGGCAAGAGAAAATGGTATGGTTGCGGCTTCATCGATGAAGTCGCACCCATACCATTTTCAGTTACAGGACTTTTATTAGTCAAGTAAAGCATCACTAATAACATCAGTTGTTGTTGAAGTTGCAACAGACACGCAGCATGCATAAAGCTAAAGGTCTGACTCAGAGAGTTTTCTGTTTTCAATGATGAAATGCTGTTGGTTTAGTGGTGACACAGCTGTAGTTAGTTAGTAGCAGTAGTAGTGTTTCAAATCATTTTAAATATAAGCACTTTAATTTGAAATATCTTGGGTTGTTGTGCATGACATCGTGTTTGGGGGGGCAGACTGGGCATTTAGGGGGGCATTGCCCCCCCATGCCCATGCCCATGCCTAGATCCGCCCCTGTTGGCTGATTTGAGGCGATCATTTCAGCGAGGAGGACAGTCAGTCAGTCAGTCAGTCAGTCAGTCAGTCAGTCAGTCAGTCAGTCAGTCTGGGGTGCCAGCACTGCTAGCTCTGAGATTAAATTAAGCGTTCAGCGCGGCGCTCAATTATGGACTGAGTGGCAGGTATGAAGAAAAGCACAAGGGAGAGAGAGAGAGACGTGTGACGAATTAAGACGGAAATTAAAAATAGATGGAATGAGGAAAACGATGTCTGCACACATTGGCGATTTCAGGAGGGTGCCAAGGCAAAAAAAAATAAGATTTCAATAAATGTATTTATTCTATTTTGGTCAAATAGAACTTTATACTTATTGTCATTTGTGAAAAGTTTTGCAACATTAGGTCTGCATGCATGCATTTAGAAAAATATCGGTATCAGGAAAAAATCTTCCAAAAATATGACTATTTTTGTTATATTTTTGAGATTTTTCCCAATACCGATATTTGGCTATTTGGAAACAGCCCAAATGTGCTGGCTAAGCACATTTATAAATACGGTATGTCTGTCTTTATCCCAATATGTTGTTTTCTGACAATAAAAATGTTGGAATAGATTCAGCATCATGACAGTATGTTAGACATACCACATGCTACATAAAACATGATGACATTTTGCATGTTTTGCTTTCTATAGGTTGTGACTAGTACCCTGACTTTGACATGTTTTTATGAGCTTTCGCACAGGAGTTGAGTTTCAACATTTTAGTACAGGTTATCAGGCACCAGGGGCGGATCTAAATGCCCTGACTGCCTCACCAAACACGATGGAACGCAAAACAACCCAAGATATTTCAAATTAAAGTGCTTATATTTAAAATGATCTGAAAACACTACTACTGCTACTAACTAACTACAGCTGTGTCACCACTAAACCAACAGCATTTCATCACTGAAAACAGAAAACTCTCTGAGTCAGACCTTTAGCTTTATGCATGCTGCGTGTCTGTTGCAACTTCAACAACAACTGATGTTATTATTATTGATGCTTACTTTGCCTAATAAAAGTCTTGTAACCAAAAATGGTATGGGCGTCCCCATACCATTTTTTCCTGCCCCCCCAATTGGGGAAATGTTACATCCACCCCTGTCAGACACCATTATGAACACATTGGTAAAGACTTTTCTTAGTAACAATTTATTTCCCTGATTTTAATAACTTGCCCAAACTAAATTTTTATGCAAGGAAATGCACTCACCCCTTCTAGACCAGTGGCTTTCAACCATTTTGATACCAGGGCCCACTATTTATTCAACATTTCAGCCACAGACCACCATATTATGACATTTTAGCCCCACAGGCCCCCGAAACTAAAGATTTCTTTTGCCTTTGTCCACAATAACAGGGTGGATTTGGGAAACAAAACAGTCAAACCTACAGACCAAAATGACCATTAATCTTCTACACTCTCTAGTTGTGTAGACTTGGGCTAATTCACATTATGAATATTTTAAATCTTGAGAGTGTAAACATGAATCTTTTTTACCACTTTGAGAGTTACATCTGGTTAATAATCAAGTGCATGTCCATCATTTAGCTGCATATTGGGGACCACCTGGAACCCTCTCAAGGACCACTGTTGGTCCCCTCGGACCATCGGTTGAAAACCACTGTTCTAGACAAATATGTAGCCTTTTTTACATAATGTTTCATGAAGTTGCATATTTTAAAGTTGCATATTTTAATGAAACACGCTAAACGTGTTTGTATTTCCTCTGTCGTGTTTTGCTGTGAGCTCAGTTGTAAATATGGTGATGAAGTTTCTTTGTTTTTCTCCTCCAAGTTTGAGATATTCCAAACTATAACTTGTTTTCAGATCTCTGAGTTGATTGGATTAGGAGTTTAGTACAGCACAGTGAATCCCCCTGTTGAATCACCGCCTGCCAGGGCCGGATTTAGCCAGCCCTACTAGGGTGGGCTGGAAGAACGGCAGGGTGGCAACTCCAAAGTTTTTCATATGAAGCAGTGGTTTTCAATTTTTTTGACACCAGGGCTGGGCCCACTATTTATTCGGCATTTGAGTTACGGACCAACCATTTGAGGACATTTTACCCCCACAGATCCCTAAACTTTATTTTGCTTTTGCCCACAATTCCAGGCTGGATTTGGGGAAACAAAACAGTCAAACATACAGATCAAAATGACCATTAATCTTCTATGTTCTCTAGGTGTGTAGACTTGGGGCTAATTCAGATCATGAATATTTTATATTCCGGTTAACCAACTTTCCACCATTTAGCCTGGGGACCACCTGGAACTCTCTCAAGGACCACTGGTGGTCCCCGGACCACTGGTTGAAAAACACGGATATTACCTTTCATTGGGTGGGCATACAGGATGCATGTTTGGGTGGGCTCTGCCCACCCCTGCCCCCCCTATAGATCCGGCCCTGCTGCCTGTTCATCTAACTGGCATATATAGATCATCTAATAAGCATAAGTGTGTGTTATAGTGGATCCCCACTGAGACTTTCTATATTGGATATCACTATAATATATTCATAGCTGTTAGAATTCACCTCCAAGCTGTGCTCCAAGCTCTGCTTTTAACGCACTGTCCTGATCAGACTCTAGTTCCTCATGCTAGATTCTAGTTCCTGATGCTAGATTCTAGTTCCTGATGCTAGATTCTAGTTTCTGATGCTAGATTCTAGGTCCTGATGCTAGATTCTAGTTCCTGATGCTAGATTCTAGTTTCTGATGCTAGATTCTAGTTCCTGATGCTAGATTCTAGTTTCTGATGCTAGATTCTAGTTTCTGATGCTAGATTCTAGTTTCTGATGCTAGATTCTAGTTTCTGATGCTAGATTCTAGTCCCCCATGCTAGATTCTATTTCCTCATGCTAGATTCTAGTTTCTGATGCTAGATTCTAGTTTCTGATGCTAGATTCTAGTTTCTGATGCTAGATTCTAGTCCCCCATGGTAGATTCTAGTTCCTCATGCTAGATTCTAGTTCCTGATGCTAGATTCTTGTTTCTGGTACTAGATTCTAGTTCCTCATGCTAGATTCTAGTTTCTGATGCTAGATTCTAGCTCCTCATGCTTGATTCTAGTTTCTGATGCTAGATTTTAGTTCCTCATGCTAGATTCTAGTTTCTGATGCTAGATTCTAGTTCCCCATGCTAGATTCTAGTTTCTGATGCTAGATTCTAGTTCCTCATGCTAGATTCTAGTTTCTGATTATATATTCTAGTTCCTCATGCTAGATTCCAGTCCCCCATGCTAGATTCTAGTTTCTCATGCTAGATTCTAGTTCCTCATGCTAGATTCCAGTCCCCCATGCTAGATTCTAGTTCCTCATGCTAGATTCTAGTTCCTCATGCTAGATTCTAGTCCACCATGGTAGATTCTAGTTCCTCTCAGTAGACTGTAGTTTCTGAAGTTATAGATTCTATCTAGTCCATGACAGTAAATTCTAGTTTGTGACACTAAATTCTAGTCCCTGGCGCGAGATTCTAGTTTTTCTGGAAAAAAATATCTCTTTCTGTGATGCTTAACATATTTCTTAGGAAGGACCCCCAGAAATATACAGCTAAAAATATTTAGCTGCAGAACCTCATCTAAAACATGTTGTTCTAGGGATCCCCCAGAAGCATAGATTTGAGTTACAAATATTTTCTTCCAAAATAACGTTTTCTTCCAAAATAACATATTCAAAGATTTGCACCACATTTTCACAATTTTTCAAAAATAGCAGAAATATAAGCTCTATGAGCTTCAGGGGCGGATGTAACATGTCCCGTTTGGGGGGGGGGACAAGAAAATGGTATGGGGGCGGCTTCATTGCCCGTGTTGCTTCGCGCCATGGGTGATGAAGCCACCCACATACCATTTTCAGTTACAGGACTTTTATTAGTCAAGTAAAGCATCAATAATAACATCAGTTGTTGTTGAAGTTGCAACAGACACGCAGCATGCATAAAGCTAAAGGTCTGACTCAGAGAGTTTTCTGAAATGCTGTTGGTTTAGTGGTGACACAGCTGTAGTTAGTTAGTAGCAGCAATAGTGTTTCAAATCATTTTAAATATAAGCACTTTAATTTGAAATATCGTGGGTTGTTTTGCATGCCATCATGTTTGGTGGGGCAGACTGACTGGGCATTTAGCGGGGCATTGCCCCCCCCCCCCCCCCATGCCTAGATCCGCCCCTGATTACAGCGTGACGAGCATCCTAGCTCCCGGTTTTGATACTAGTGCTTCCTGCAGTCGCGATGACAGCATTTCATTCAAGGGCACACCGTAATATGACTGTGAAACTAAATCACAATGCGCCGTCCAAATCAGCACGGCAGTGGATGGCAGGAGAGGGTCGCGGTAATCACATCAACCAGGACATAGAATTCAATGAGTGTCACGGCACAGAGGCGCTGGGTGGATAGAATGGACCTGGCCAGTGTTGCCAACCTGGCGCCAGTGATGGGCAAGTTACTGGGAAAATGTAGTAACCTACACTACTCGCTACTCTCGAAAAAATGTAGCTAAGCTACACTACAAGCTATCCTCAGAAAATTGTAGCAAGTTACACTACAAGCTACACAACAAAAGTAGCTTGCTACATCCACACTAAGTGCATATCTGTCAATGGATGATGCTAAAACCCTGATCCACGCCTTTGTATTTTCCCGGCTTGACTACTGCAATGCACTCTTCTCTGGCCTCCCCAAGAAAACAACTGACAGATTACAACTAGTCCAAAACGCGGCAGCCAGAGTTTTAACTAAAACTAAGATGAGAGAACATATTACTCCTGTCCTAGCCTCACTACATTGGCTACCAGTTGTGTTTAGAATTGATTTTAAAATTATTTTACTTGTCTATAAAGCGCTTAATGGTCTTGCACCTTCCTACCTACATGACTGCCTGCCTAAGTATGTCCCAGGCCGTCCCCTCAGGTCTTCCTCTGCAGGCCTGCTTGCGGTGCCTAAAATGGCAACTAAAAAACACGGTGAAGCAGCCTTTTGCTTTTATGGACCGACGGCGTGGAACAAACTCCCATTATATATTCGACAGGCAGCCTCTGTAGACATTTTTAAAGCACAACTCAAGACGTACTTCTATGCACTTGCTTTTAACTGATTCTCTGTGATTATATATTTTATGATTTTATATTTTATGCCTTATTTCAGGTCCTCACTGTACTGCTTCTTTGATGTATTTTAATGATCTCTTTAATTTATACCCACTTTTTTTTTCTTCTTTTTTGTCTTCTCTATTGCAATGTAAAGCACTTTGAGCTGCATTTTATGTCATGAAAGGTGCTATACAAATAAAGATTATTATAAATATCTCAACTTAATGTACAACCTTCTAAATAATAATCATAATAATAAAATATATAAATAAAAATCATAATAATAAAAAAATGGGGGTTTGAACATAGGATGGTGGCAAGTTTTGGGATGTATATTAGAGGTTTTCTACCTGATTAAAATGGGTGGAATCTATTCTGGGTGGAAATGGGTGGAATCTAGTGCTTTTTAGCTGGTGATTTGGGGGCGAAATTGGTTCACAGGTGCCAGAGAAAACCCTCATTTTTCACCATTTTTTTTTCTCGTTTTCCTTCCTAGAAAGGACCATTGGTAACCAAATGGACCCTGTAATTTGTGACCCAAATGGATCTGTAACTCTTGAGATTGTTAAATGAAACAAAATGGACTCTTATAAATATGTAACTCTTGAGAGTGTAAAATGAAACCAAATGGACCTTACGGGTCCATTTGGTTTCATTTTACACTCTCAAGAGTTAAATTATATTTAAATATTTGAATTACCTATCTAAGTATCTACACATTTAGAAAATGTAGAAGAATTGCTATTTTGACCAACGTTTTGCCAGTTGGCTAAAATGCAGAATGAATGAGCCCTGGTATGAATATTGAAAACCCAGCGCATTCTAGTGCATTTTGGAAGTGCCACTAGTGCATTTTTGATTTTGTCAGTTGGCAACACTGGACCTGGCATCCACACAAAGGATTCACCTCTGCTGTCTGAATTGTAGGTGAATGTAAACAGGAATCCACGTAACTCAGGGGTTTTCAACCTTTTTGACACCAGGGCCCACTGTTTATTCAGCATTTGAGCCACGCACGGACCACCATTCGAGGACATTTTAGCCCCACAGACCCCAAAAACTATAGATTTCTTTATGACCATTAATTAATGGTCATGTTCACGCTCTCAAGAGTTACATTAACCAACTTTTGATCTGGTTAACCAACTTAGCTGGGGACCACCTGGAACAATCTGAAGGACCACTGGACATTTGAATAAAGAAGGCACAACACATTTTTAGATGGATGTGTGTGGAGAATGTCAATCTGTGATTCCTTGATGTGAAAAAATGTGGGGTACGCTGGTTTAAACAACATTAACCCACCGACCGCGATCGCATGTTCGTCCTTATTAGAGGTCTTCACGGGTTGTCCGAACCCGAAAAAATCCGAATCCGTCCGAGACCGACAGTTCCGGTCGGTTCCGGCGGTGTGTTTTACCACAGTCACTCGGACAGGTCGGAATCGGACGTATCCCCGTCGGAAGTCGGACCTGTCAATCATTATGTGCAATACCCGAGAAAATCCGACAAGACCCGAGACTACAGTGAGACGTATTCTTTCTCTACGTTTTTTTTTTTTTTTTTTTGCCTTTTTAATGATAATAAAATATTCTATCAACCAAGTATGTGTATGATTGTATCTTTGTCACTCTGCGAGTGCGCTTCTGGACATGCACTGACATGTATGATAGGGGCGACAGTCTGGTGTCCGTGTAGACAGCGTGTTACATAAGGGGGCAGGGGCAACCTCCCGTATGAGGGCACTTCTGTGTTTTAGACATGCGAAAGAGCTGGGGCTGCAGGCCCCTTTTTAATCTGTGTGTGTGCACGTACCTGTAGAGTGTAGAGTAGACTGGCAGCGCGGAACAGTGTTAGCGAGCCGAGGCAGCGTCGCATGCGAAATATAACTGATCTACAGGTTCATCAAACTTAGGCAAGGCGGGGGAGGGATTTGGTCAAGGCGGGTCTGTCGGACGGTCAAAAATAATCCGACTTCGGTCGGGCTCGGCGAAGCAATTTGGGGGAAAATCTCGGAACAGTTCGGAAGCGGAAAACCATGCCACGGATCGACTCGGATCCAATTTATTTATTTGAAAATATTTTCGGAACAGTTCGGAATCGGTGATATTGCACGGATTTATTTCGGATTTCGGATGGCATTTTTGAGACCCGTGAAGACCTCTATCGCATGTTCGTCCTTATCTGCTATATGGCACAGCTCAAGCTCATTGAGAAATGATCATTGAAAAACTGGGTAGAGCATGGCCTCATGACATTTAGCTGTGTTTCTCCCTGTAACCAGATCAATCGAGTATAGCTCGAGGGATCTACAAGCATTGGGGATTTGTAGATCACATATTTTGATAGAAAAAATGAAAAGGTGAACAGATTTTCACCAGATTATTATTATTGTTATTATTTTTTTAATAATCAAATCCTGTACAGGAAAACTTGTTTTGGACGTGTTTTGGATATATTCTTTTAGACATACTGTAGTTGAATGGTGATTAATCATGATTGAATTAATTTTGAAGCTGTGATTAATCTGATTAAAACTTAATCATTTAACACCCCTATTTTTTTTAAATAAGCACTTTAATTTGAAATATCTTGTTGTTGTTTTGCATGCTATCATGTTTGGTGGGGCAGTCAGGGCATTTGGAGGGGCATTGCCCCCCATGCCCAAGCCTAGATCCGCCCCTGATTATTCATTTATTCCTCTTCCCTTCCACCCTTCTCTATCTATCTATCTATCTATCTATCTATCTATCTATCTATCTATCTATCTATCTATCTATCTATCTATCTATCTATCTATCTATCTATCTATCTATCTGTCTATCTATCTATCTATCTATCTATCTATCTATCTATCTATCTATCTATCTGTCTCTCTGTCTCTCTGTCTCTCTGTCCCCCCCCCCCCCTCTCTCTCTCTCTCTCTCTCTCTCTCTCTCTCTCTCTCTCTCTCTGTCTCTCTCTCTCTCTCTCTCTCTCTCTCTCTCTCTCTCTCTCTCTCTCTCTCTCTCTCTCTCTCTCTCTCTCTCTCTCTCTCTCTCTCTCTCTCTCTCTCCATAGGACAACATGACCAGAAGATCCCATACCCGGAGAGCTCTGACACCACTGTGTGTGGAGATTAAGGTAGGAGTGAAACCTCAGTTCACACATCGCGCTTTCCGCTGATAGGCTACTGCAAAAACTGCTATACCGCTATATACCAGGGTTTTCAACCTTTTTGACACCATGGGGGACCACCATTTATTCAGCATTTGAGCCACGGACCACCATTTGATGACATTTTAGCCCCAAAGACCTAAAACTAAAGAATTCTGTTGGTTTTGTTCACAACTCCAGGCTGGATTTTGCAAACAAAACAGTGTCAGACTTCTTAATTAAATAGTGCTAATCCAGATGAATATTTTAACTCTTGAGAGTGTGAAAATGTGAAAGTTTTTACGAGAGAGTTACATCTGGTTAACCAACTTTCCATCATTTAGCCTGGGGACCACCTGGAACCCTCTCAAGGACCACTGGTGGTCCCCGGACCACCTGTTGAAAACCCCTGCTATATACCACTATATACAGCATGCTGGCACCGTGCTGGAGCCACACCATGGCAAACAGGAGGGGCAAAATCTATTTGCAACCCTTTTGCCATTGAAAAAGCACACACACACACACACACACACACACACACACACACACACACACACACACACACACACACACACACACACACACACTCAGAAAGCCCTCCGCGAGGTACATGCCGTTCCGCACCACCTCCCTTCTCAGCGACCTGCGAGGTACACGCCGTTATTACACTCCTCCACCGCGACGTTCTCACCCGCCGAATCAAATTACACCGTACAATGCTGCACCCCCCACACCCACACCTCTCTCTCTTTAATTTGTAATTCCGATGACGTTCCCCTGTGTGGAACAGTGATGACGCTCGCAAACAAAGGGCCCCCTTTATTAGATAAATTGTAAATAATGTAATTAAATACGCCGCCCCAATTAAATTTTGCCATTCACTGGAAAATTTAGAGGAACATGAGAAGAAGCTTTTGGTGAAGAACTGTTGGTCTACACTATAGTAGAATGCCTCGGTTGTTCCCTTTTTTACATTTTACTTGATTACCAAAGAAATACTTGCTTAACTGACACAAAAATGCTAATTTAATAACTTGGATATGTCTGTCAACTATTGGTGGTGTTTATTTGATTCTATCTGAAACGGAAAAAGCCACAATTTAACGTCAAACAAAGTATGTGCATCGGAACAACCGACCCGACGGCAGGGTCGATAGTGCCCCTGAATGGGTCAGTTGTTCCGCTTTCTCTAAATTCATATAATTTGCCATCTAAATTAATTATTATAAATTTTAACTCATCCATGTGTTCAGACACATGTTTTAACTTGAAGTATTCACTTATTTATAATTTCAGTAACTGTAATAGACCAATTATTACACATATTAGCCTACTGTACACTATAGATAGATTATCCACTATTACACTATTACCCTATTGCACATATATTACACTATTACACTTATTATACTATTACACTTATTACACATATTACACTACAACACTATTACTCATATTACCCTATTACACTATACCACTATTGCCTACATTATACTATTACACTAATACCTTAATGCACATACTGTATATTACACTATTGCACTTATTAGCCTATTGCACTTATTACACTATTACACATATTACCCTAGTAAATTATTACACATGTTACACTATTACATACATTACCCTATTACACTATACCGTTATTGCATAAATTTCACTATTACCCTAATGCACAGATATTACACGTATTAGCCTATTGCACTTATTAAACTATTACAAATATTACATTATAACACTATTACACATATTAATACATACCCTATTAAGCTATTACACTTTTGCATATATTACACTATTACACATATTTCCATATCACACTATTACACTACTGCATATATTACACTATTACACTATTTGCCTGCATTACGCTATTACATGTATTAGCCCATTACACTTATTAGCATATTAAATTATTACATTATTGTAATAATTATTAATATTTACACTATGACACATGCTATACTTGCGTTTGCTTCACATATACACTTATTGTGATGCATTGTGATGTTTAATAACTCCTGACCTGAAAATAGCCTGTGAGCCAGAGGGGTTGGTCGGTACCAAAAAGGTGAATAAGGCTCATAGTGATTTTTGTCATGGTAGACATGTCTAGAGTTAGAAAATATGTGATAGCCTTGCACCAGTGGTAGCTTTATGGGTGCTATCATGCATTTTATTGTAATAACACTGTAGGCGGAAATTGCATGGGTCAATATATGAAAGCATACTATTTAACTACAATAACAACAAAAATTAACAAGGTTTTTCTTTTTTCCATTTCTATGAGGTGTCTAGAACAACATACTAAAAGGGTTAGCTGAGCTGGTCCCCGCCCTCTAAGCCAAAATCACTGCAGGTTATTCTAAAAAAAAAAGCACTAAATGTCACATCCTGTAAATGTGTGTAATGCAACCAGACTGTCACCAAGGTTTTCTCTCAAACCAAGGTCCCAAACTTGTGTATGTTCATTGTGCCTGCGTGTGTGTGTGTGTTAAAGTAGTTAAATCACCCTTGATTCTGTGATGTTTAATTTCAAGGGGAAGTCATTGTGGGTTTGGCTGGTATGGCTACCAGACGTATACCAGAAGTGTGTATGTGGCAGTTGTTATATTATGATTTTCCTCATTTTCAATTTGTCCGTCCATGGTACAAACATCAGAAATGTTCATACAAGTGAATTTCTTAGAGTTCAGACAATGATTAATTATACAGTCATAACATAATCAGATTATTAGCCTAAACCACTATTCAGATACTCTACTCAAACATTTTGGCATTCCTGGATGTCTTACGAACATAATGACACCACATATGCCTTTGCTACTGATGGCAAAGATAATTCGTCCAGCCCATCTGGTCAGGTGTCAGTGTGACTACTTCACAGTCGCAGAATCCCTCCTTCCCCCAGTGATGTTCATGTTTGATAATTAGTATAATTTTTTAGCCTATTACACTACACTATTATACTATACTATGAATTACAATATTTTAGGTTATGTACAAAATGAACTTTGCTTTCATGAAACTGAAGTACATCTTTTATAATGTAAAGTCGGTATGTTGTCACTGCCTAACATTTCAAGAGATTCTCATTTTAACAACTTTTCTGAACAATATATATAGTCTGAGCTTTATTTCAACTATTTTCTGACTGAGATAGGTTCAATAATAAGAGAGAATCATCAGTTTGAAGTAGAATGATTAATTCGGATTTTGAAAACTGTATTTTGGCATGTGATCATAAATGGAGTGATAACACACATAAAGCTACCACAGATGCAAGGCTATCATGTTTTTCCTAGTACTAGGGGTGTTTACCTACCCAAAAATCACTATGAGAATTATTCACCTTTTCGGTACCGATGACCCCATATTTGGGGTCCTGGCTCACGGGCTAAAACACATTTTTGGACGGTTATCTTGGATTTTGGGGGCTGCCATCTTGGAATTCAAGATGCCTCCATATCCAAATATTTTTAGAATGTCTTTGGCTATACGTGTACCAAATTTCATGCTTTTATCACAAACTGAATGGCTATTATCACCTCAGTGGGGTCAGTTGTGCCTCTCCGAGGGGACGGAACTAATGACCCCTACTGACATTTGTTTAAAGACATGATATAAGGCATTTATTTTTGCTACTGGCATTTAAACTTACATGACGTGGCTGTGGACAGATAGACGGTTAAAATTAGGTGTATTTTGACAGTTTAATGGATAAAATCAATTCAATACATGAGAATTTGTGAAGAGGCTGATACTGGCACTGATACTACTCCTTGAGGGGTGATGATAAAAGGAAGTGATCTGGTCTCCGCACAGGTTTGGGAAGGTGCTAATCAGGAAGAGGAGGTCCAAAAATGGCAGAAAAATGATTGACAGCATTTGACTTGATTTCTTATTGGCTTAAATGGAGAATAACTATTGACCCCGGGGAACTTTCGGCCCCCGTCTCCCCTATACAGTATGTTATCTTGACTGCATCTGTTGTCCAGAGTTTGTTAGGATACAAACGAAAATATAAACGCAACACTTTTTGTTTTCGCTCCCACTTTTAACACTCTTCCCTGCGTGCTGCTGGGCAGGAAACAACAAGGACTCTGTTACCCACAAGCCCTCTTGCGATGACATCATCAACACGTTCCTCAGATCCATATTCAGTCAGATAACTGGACTCACGATTAGATTTAACCAATATTCATTATAGAATCAGAATACTTGTGGGCCTATATAATATATTATTACACTGGCATTCAAATCTGCTGCAATTTTCTCTCATTTACACTTTAGACTCATTTTGACAGACAGACAGACAGACAGACAGACAGACAGACAGACAGACAGACAGACAGACAGACAGACAGACAGACAGACAGACAGACAGACAGACAGACAGACAGACAGACACTTGTATTGTTTGCTTGGATTGTGATGAATGAACATAATTCTTAGCACATTTATGCTGGAGCTCTGTCTGGCAATATTGAATAATAGATTTGATAAATTTTGTTCCAGGTTAGTTGTGCTTATTTACATAATGTCACTGTTACTACCAGAACATTTCCATCTTTGTTTTGTGTTCTTGTTGAGTGCGCGGATGGGCTGTGTGTCCACACACACACACACACACACACACACACACACACACACACACACACACACACACACACACACACACACACACACACACACACACACACACACACACACACAGAATAAAAGCATAGAAAGAAGTCCTATGAGCTCAAAATGTGGCATGAAGTGACATACTTTGACCATGTAGATCTGATGCCTTTGTTATCTTTTTTTTATCTTCATAAACATGGCCCACATAATTTCAGAAACCTAACTTTGGGAATTATTTTTCTTCACTTTAATAAAAAACAATTTGAATTGTATCTTCAAAACAACAGTGAAATCCAACAGAGCAACATTTCCTTTTGCCCTTTTTTCTTTTCTAATTTTTCATCCCACAATTTTGTAATCCATTTTTTCCACCCAGTGCCAATTCCTAATGTGATCCTGGGCTCTACACATCCTCCACCATGAGGAGTCCAAGCTGCCTTCTTTTCAACGCTACGTCCAACCAGGGGAGTTTCCCTGGTTGGACGTAGCGTTGTGGAAGGAACACGTTATTCCAACCAGTTCCTGTCCCCTCCATCAGGCGCCCTGGCCAGGGGGAGGCAGTCTAGAGCCTAGGATTCAGAAACATTTTTTTTTTTTAGGTTTTACATTTAGCTTATCAACGTTGGCTTTCTGAACTCATGTGGGAAGCTTTTATTTTGAATCTTGCAAAGTAACACAAGCGTAACATTCCGTATTCTGTACTAATATTGAGGCTCATTGCACGCAACAGCATTTCAGCAATAACGTTATTAACTCCGGCAGTAGTTTCCGCGCCGTTGCGCTGCATCGACCAGGGCTGTCTGTGGAATTCCTGTTGGAAATCACGTCCTCCCGAATCAAACGTTCTAACTGCTTCATTACTGGAGAGAGAGAGAGAGAGACTACAACCAGGGCCTGCTTCTCTCTCTCTCTCTCTCTCTCTCTCTCTCTCTCTCTCGCTCTCGCTCTCGCTCTCGCTCTCTCGCTCTCTCTCTCTCTCTCTCTCTCTCTCTGTCTCTCTCTCTGTGTCTCTCTCTCTGTGTCTCTCTCTCTCTCTCTCTCTCTCTCTCTCTCTCTGTCTCTCTCTCTGTGTCTCTCTCTCTCTCTCTCTCTCTCTCTCTCTCTCTCTCTCTCTCTCTCTCTCTCTCTCTCTCTCTCTCCCTCCCCACCATCGTGGCCCGCAGGGCTCGTGTCACTATTCACTACAAGGCAGGGGCGGAACTAGGCATGGGCATGGGGGGCAATGCCCCCTTCAATTTCCAGCTGTGTCACCACTAAACCAACAGCATTTCATCGTTGAAAACCAAAAACTCTCTGAGTCAGACCTTTAGCTTTATGCATGCTGCGGGTCTGTTGCAACGTCAACAACAACAACTCATGTTATTATTGATGCTTTACTCGACTAATAAAAGTCCTGTAACCAAAAATTTTCTCCTGCCCTCCCAATTGGGAAATGTTACATCCGCCCCGTGCCACAAGGCACTATTCTGTCTTACACGAAACACGCATGGCATGTCTCGTGTTGTCGTACAGACATTAAGGGAGGTTGGCTTTCCTATTCCTCCAGTGACAGATAGCGTCTGCCTCAAATAAGGCAGAACAAGTCTGATGTTTGTCGGTTCTTGATGCTGTGAGGTATTTTTTTTTCCGGTAAGAGATATAAGAAGTGTGAAGTTCTAGTTGTGATCAGTGATGTCATCGTCTGTCTGTAGTGTCAGGTGAAGAGAAGCGCTTTGGTTCACACTCCTCAATCAGGCAGGGAAGGGAGAAACTTTCGGATCTCTCCCCATGTTGCCTGAGAGTGTGTTATATCAGGAACCACATAATGGCACAATTACCAAAGACTATTAAAGGACCACTTCACCACTTTTCTTTTTTTTTTTTAAATATTTTATCCCGCGATTTTGTAACCCATTTTTTCACCCAGTGCCAATTCCTAATGTGATCCTGGGCTCTACACATCCTCCACCAACCTGGGGAGGCAGCGGACTGGCCTCATGCTTCCTTCAATGCACGAGGAGTCCAAGCTGCCTTCTTTTCACCTGACAGGGGGATTTTCCCTGGTTGGACGTAGCGCGTGGAAGGAGCACGTTATTCCAACCAGTTCCTGTCCCCTCCATCAGGCGCCCCGGCTGGCCAGGGGGAGGCAGTCTAGAGCCCAGGATTACTGCATGTTTTTGTGAGGGTATCTACCCTAGGGGACACGGGGAGAACATGCAAACTCCACACAGAAAGGCCCTTTCGCCAACCCCGCCTCGGGTATGGGCACTGATGACGCGGAGGAGCAGACACGCCGCCAGCACCCACAGCAGCGCCTCTAGCGGGAATCGAACACAGGACCTTCTAGCTGTGAGGCGACAGCACTAACCACTGTTCCACCGTGCCTCTTCTTCACCACTTTTCAATGTATCTTCATATAATAGGTCCTCACTATAATAATGTGCATGATAAAATACCGCTATTTTTTTCTACTCAGTCTGTGTCTCACAGGAGGGCTGTGGACAGTTCAGAAACTTCTTCCAATGTCATCAAGATTTTTTTTAAACAATGTGTTTAATGTCCCAATTATAAAAATATATTTATATTTTTATTATTGGGAGAACGATGGCTGCCATTTTTGCATTGCGACTTTTCAGGAATAGAAAGCCTGCAGTTTCTATTAGCTTGGATTCCACCATTGATCTAGTCATAGACAATACAAAACAACACATGACATCTCATCTCCTTCTGATACATTTGCTACATGGCTTCATTTTCTAAAACACAATTACATCTGGTTAACCAACTTTCCACCATTTAGCTGGGGACCACCTGGACCTCTCTCAACCACTGGTGGTCATCCCCGGACCACAGATGACATTACCTTTCATTGGGGGGGCCCTGTCCCCTCTAGACCCCAATAAAAGAACAGTACTTGATCACGCTACACAGAGACGATAATGTAAGAATGTTATGTGAACACATGCTCCTGCTGAGGCACGAAGAGACATTAGACTGATGCACTTGAAGGAGAGACAGAGTGAGAGAGAGAGAGATGAGAGATGAGAGAGATGAGAGAGGCCTCGTGGCTCCGTGCTTTTCTAATTTAACCCATTGTGTCCTGATCACATTTTAGTTTCTGATTCTTAGTTTCTTAGATTCAAGTTCACAGCGTTAGGTTCTAGTTTCCGACGCTAGATTCTAGTTCCTCATGCTAGATTCTAGTCCTCCACGGTAGATTCTAGTCCCTCTCAGTAGATTGTAGTTTCTGAAGTTAGATTCCAGTTTCTGACACTAGATTCTAGTCCCGACACTAGGTTCCCGACACTAGGCGAGGTTCTATTTTTTCTGGAAAAACTCTCTTTCTGTGTCAGTGATGCTTAACATATGCCATAGGAAGGACCCCCAGAAATATCTATTATTTAGCTGCAGAACCTCATCTAAAAAACATGTTGTTCTAGGGATCCCCCAGAAGCAAAGATTTGAGTTGAAAATGTTTGCTTCCAAAATAATGCATTCAGAGATTTGCACCACATTTTCACAATGTTTCAAAAATAGCAGAACTACAAGCTCATATCGCGCCACTCGGTGGCGCGATATGAGCTTGTAGATCTGCTATTTTTCAACGGATAAAACACCAAAACGTGCTCAATACACAAATGGTTAAATTTAAATAGGGACAGATTGCGCCGTTGCTTTTGGCCTGAAACGGGCGGAGAGATGAAAGGATGAAGAGGAAAAGGAGAAAAAGGACGACACAAGGCTGATTGACTTCACCTCCTCACACTCTGCTTTCATATTGGTTCCAATCAATAGAAATACACTGCAGTTTCAGCTTTACAATTAACCCACTAGTACAGTGGTTTGCAACCTTTTTCATTCAGGGACCACCATTTATTCAGGATTTGAGCCACGGACCACCATTTGGGGTTATTTTAGCCCCACAGACAGACCCCGAATCTAAAGATTTATTTTGCTTTTGTCCACAATTCCAGGCTGGATTTAGAGAAACAAAACAAGCAAAACATACAGACCAAAATGGCTAATTCAGATGATGAATATTTTAACTCTAACCAAATGGACCCGCAAGGGTCCATTTGGTTTCATGTTTACGTTCTCAAGAGTTACATCTGGTTAACCAACTTCGCTGAGGGACCACCTGGAATCTCGTTGAAAACGCCTGCACTAGTGTATGTATATATATATATATATATATATATATATATATATATATATATATATATATATATATATATATATATATATATATATATATATATATATATATATATATATATATATATATATATATATATATATATATATATATATATTGACAGCCGGATTTGACTGAACAACAATTGACAATTAGGGCATTTATATTAGGGATGTCCCGATATTTTATCGGTATCGGAAAAAATATGACATCTGGACTTTTTGTTGTATCGGTTTCAGCAAATACTGTATGGGTATCGGAAAAGTATCTGTATCAAGGCTTATTTGTCTATATCGGGTCATATAGGTATTGGCATGAAATGTTAGACCATGTGGCTTTAGAGTTGTCCAAGTGCACATTTGCACATAAGGATTCTGCTATTCCCAGTTGGTGGAGTTCATATAAGATTGTTTTTTCTTATATATTATTGTATATATTCTTCTCTGGTATCTGGATCGGAAATGAAAAAAAAAAAAAAGTGGCATCAGGACATCAGTAATTTATATTATAACATCCGCTATGATCAGAGCGACTTAGTGGTGGCAGAGGCTCAGCGGTAGATAGTGGGACGGATAGGAACGGAAAACGTTCCCGGTTCAAACCCAGGTTAACCCAGAGATACTTATAGAGATCTATCAGCCCTAGAACAATTTACTCTTTATTTATTTTTTGTTACTCCATCACTTAACATGTGTATATTTCACCCAATGTAAACTATTTAATAGAAAAAAAGGATTTCTCATCTCATCGAATAGCAGCAATACATGGCAACTTGGGGTACTCTTCTTTTACTGTATAGTGATGCTAGATAAAACCAGGCTTGTTTCCATTGAGTCATTATAATAGTGATGCTAGATGAAACCAGGCTTGTTTAAATTCCATGTCAACTTGGAAAATCAACAACAGTGGACATTAAAGACAAAGTGGATATGCGATTCTTTTTTTTTAACTGAAGACTGAAGAAGAGCAGGAATTATACAAAGCAGGATGCATTGATGACTTCATTATGCAAACCAGCTGTTCCTGAGAGCAATTTACATTAAAGCTCCTCTATGATATGAAAGACTGATTGTTCAAACTAAATCATTTGTGGGGATAGTAAACACACATGGGAGTGCCAAAAACACACACACAAAAAAATAAAAGCAGAATTTCATGTTAATCCACCTTTAAAAACAACAACAAAAAAACAAATATACACTCTCTCCTACTCCCTCTACATGACTTTAGCATAGCTTGTTTAGTTTTTGTTTTACCAGGTCTCAGGCTCTTAAAGGGGAACCCCACCCATTTTCAACATTTTTTTCTGAGAGCGTACAAATGCAACTAAATGAACCCTAACGGGTTCATTTCGTTCCATTTGTACGCTCTCAGAAAAAAGAAGCGTCTAAAGAAATCCATTAACATGGTGAAAATACATCTTGATGATGTCATCAAGATGTTTCACCATGTTAGTGTTTTTTCTTCAGAACTCCATTTTTAGGGAACACAGAATGGGGGGACTTTTTTTTATCATGTCCACCCACCAGTTGAAAATGGGTGGAATTCCCCTTTAAACATATTAATCTGTGCTCGAAAATAATAAATAATATCTTGCATGTGAAATGAGGGTTGTTGCTTCATGCCTGGGTTCAGTGCTTAACAACTGCACGAATGAAAAGAACAAGAGATTCTTTTTTTGAAATGAATAATACAACAGAGAGATCATCAGCACATCGGGGGATAGAATAAAGCTTTTATCAATGTTTTTATTTTATTTATTTTCATACCGGTTCTTACCGCATGAGCGGTAATGAAGAGCATACTGTTTTCATCACAACGTAGGAAGTAAAGAGATGGAGGGAGAGACAGCGAGATCCAGGGGCGGATCTAGGCATGGGCATGGGGGGGCAATCCCCCCCTAAATGCCCAGTCTGTCCCACCAAACATGATGGCATGCAAAACAACCCAAGATATTTCAAATTAAAGTGCTTATATTTAAAATTATGTGAACTACAGCTGTGTCCCACTAAACCAACAGCATTTCATCATTGAAAACAGAAAACTCTCTGAGTCAGACCTTTAGCTTTATGCATGCTGTGTGTCTGTTGCAACTTCAACAACAACTGATGTTGTGGGTGCTGGTGGCGTGTCTCCTCTTCCACGTCATCAGTGCCCATACCCGAGGTGGGGTTGGTGAAAGGGCCTTTCTATGTGGAGTTTGCATGTTCTCCCCGTGTCCCCTAGGGTAGATACCCTCACATGTTCTCCCCGTGTCCCCTAGGGTAGATACCCTCACATGTTCTCCCCGTGTCCCCTCGGGTAGATACCCTAACATGTTTTCCACCGTGTCCCCTAGGGTAGATACCCTCACATGTTCTCCCCGTGTCCCCTAGGGTAGATACCCTCACATGTTCTCCCCGTGTCCCCTAGGGTAGATACCCTCACATGTTCTCCCCGTGTCCCCTAGGGTAGATACCCTCACATGTTCTCCCCGTGTCCCTATAGGGTAGATACCCTCACATGTTCTCCCCGTGTCCCCTAGGGTAGATACCCTCACATGTTCTCCCCGTGTCCCCTAGGGTAGATACCCTCACATGTTCTCCCCGTGTCCCCTAGGGTAGATACCCTCACATGTTCTCCCCGTGTCCCCTAGGGTAGATACCCTCACATGTTCTCCCCGTGTCCCCTAGGGTAGATACCCTCACATGTTCTCCCCCTGTCCCCTATAGGGTAGATACCCTCACATGTTCTCCCCATGTCCCCTATAGGGTAGATACCCTCACATGTTCTCCCCGTGTCCCCTAGGGTAGATACCCTCACATGTTCTCCCCGTGTCCCCTAGGTTAGATACCCTCACATGTTCTCCCCGTGTCCCCTAGGGTAGATACCCTCACATGTTCTCCCCGTGTCCCCTAGGGTAGATACCCTCACATGTTCGCCCCGTGTCCCCTAGGGTAGATACCCTCACATGTTCTCCCCGTGTCCCCTAGGGTAGATACCCTCACATGTTCTCCCCGTGTCCCCTAGGGTAGATACCCTCACATGTTCTCCCCGTGTCCCCTAGGGTAGATACCCTCACATGTTCTCCCCGTGTCCCCTAGGGTAGATACCCTCACAAAAACATGCAGTAATCCTGGGCTCTAGACTGCCTCCCCCTGGCCAGCCGGGGCGCCTGATGGAGGGGACAGGAACTGGTTGGAATAACGTCTTCCACACGCTACGTCCACCCCCCCCCCCCCCCCCAACCCCTGGCAGGTGAAAAGACTCCATGCATTGTCTGTATGTTCATGTATTGCATGTGGATGACACATGGCAGCATTGTAACGGAGCGTTGATGATGCAAGTTCAACGTTTTTGTTCTTTGGTGGTTAGTAACCGTGGCAACAGTGGAGCGTGAGTGCGTGCGTGCGTGCGTGCGTGCGTGCGTGCGTGTGTGTGTGTGTGTGTGTGTGTGTGTGTGTGTGTGTGGTTGGGTGGTTGCAGGGGTGTGAGGGGGTTGGTGAAGAAGTATCCTACACAATTTTCTTGTTTTAAAGGACAACTTGGTCTTTCAACCAAGGTTCATGTTTTAGGTTGTGTTTAGAGGAAGTAAAAGATGGATGTTAATTGTTTTACATTCCTTGCTTTCTTTAGTTTTAGGGATTTTAGCTATGGGAGGGGGAATTCCAACATGGTCCTGAATACAGATATGATAACTGGCCAAAAATGACCTACTGAATGTGACAAACTGCCATATTGAGCCTCTGGGTCTAGTCAGACATGCACATGGAGTGTGTAAAGTGCAGTGCGGTGTGCTGCCTCCTTCACATTCAGTAGATCCTGTCAACTTCCATGGCCAGTTCTAATTTCTTGTGGCTTACTAGGACTGTGGTAGATCCGAAAAAAAAACAAAAAAACAAATATGTACAGTATTTAGGGCCATGTTTGAATGCCTCCTCCCGTAGCAAAAATGACACTAGCTGGTTGACGTCAATGAATGAGCCCTCATCATGACGTTTAGTTAGTTTTGACATTTTATTTTCCAATTCAGTTAGTTTTAGTTAGTTTTTAGAGCAGATTTGCTAGTTGTTTTTTCCTTTTAGATTTAGTTTAGTTATAGTTTGTTTTAGTTATATTAATTTTTATGTGCTTTGGTTGTCAGGTATAGGATTAAAAATGTGCCAAAGTAGGAAACGGTTGGTATTCAACCCTTGCTTTGAGTTTCTTAGTAGATTGGATGATTGCCCTCTCCCACAAGAACACAATTTTTACCCCCAGTGTTTATGGAACTCAGTAGTGGATAGAAGATCTAGAAGCATCTCCTCCTCATGCTGGTCACCAAAACATTTTGGATTTAAAAGCTTTATAAAAACTATAACTAAGGGTATTTTGGGTATAATTTCAGTTAGTTTTAGTTAGTTTTCTGAACCCCCATTACAGTTTTAGTTTAGTTTTTTTTTTTTTTTGGCATTTATTTTTAGTTTTTATTAGTTTCAGTTAACTCCAATGTTTTTTTTTTTTTTTTTTTTTTTTTTTTACTGTAAATGCTGTTTGATTCTGCAGTATCTTCAATAAAAAACTCAATTGACAAAAAACTCCAATGTTTTTTGAATTTTAGTTTTCCTTTTTTAGTTAGTTTTAGTTAGCCTGGTCTAGCCCTCAATGATTTTGGCCTTGGGGGGGCGAGGGTGTCGTGGGATCCACACGGCGGAAGTGCTGCGCTCTGATTTGATCTCACTAACGTGTCGTCATCTCTGGCTCCTCCCACGCCCGTCCACTGCTGTTCTACGTCACATTATTTAGAGCCACGCCCACCCCGGAAGGTTCACTCCCACTTGAAGGCCACTTTCCAACGTGCGTTAGTCCAGGCTTTCCGTTTTTGCGCAAGGCGAACGAAAATGAAAGCCTGGGTGTCGAGGCTATAGTTAGTTTTAGTTAACTATTATAAGCGTGGTCTGGTTGTAGAAGTGTCACGGGGGAGCTGACACCCGCACTGTTCAGATTGAGTCATATCGGCTGCTTTTAAAACCCTCTCTGTGACTCATTCCTTTATCTCACCTTTTTATCTCTTTTTCTCAGTGTTTTCTCTGCTCTGTTGTTTCCCAGGCAGGTGTGAATTATTGTGAGCAGTTTTGTAGTTCTCGAGACATTGCCTCGTCTCGAGACTAGTCTCAACACATTTTTTGTTGTCTCGGTCTTGTTTTTGTCTCGCACTCAATGAGCTCTTCTCTAAGCCCTAAGACAGTTTGTTCACTGTCCAATGCTAATCCAAATACCTTAGCAACTGTTGCTATGCAGGTCAAGCTTTCCTGGTCAAGCTTCCCTGTTCCAACGTGCCTATTGGACAAGGCTGGATTGGGGAGGGGCTTAGTGAAGAGCTAATTGGGTCTTGGTCTTGTCTCGGTCTCGCCGCTCTGCACTTCATTTGCCTCCTGGTCTTGTCTTGGTCTCACTCACCCTCAATTTGTCTTGGTCTTGTCACGATCTCAGAGCAAATGTCTCAGAGTCTCTTTCACCACAGAGACCACTGGAGACGAGACAATGCAAAGGAAATGTTCTATGTCAGGGGTTTTCAACCAGTGGTCCGGGACCACCAGTGGTCCCTGAGAGGGTTCCATGTGGTCCCCAGCTAAGTTAGTTAACCAGATGTAACTCTTGAGAACGTAAAAATGAAACCAAATGGACCCTTGCGGGTCCATTTGGTTTCATTGGTTTACACTCTCATTGGTTTACACTTTCATTGGTTTACACTCTCAAGAGTTAAAATTCATCATCTGAATTAGCCATTTTGGAATGTATGTTTTGCTTGTTTTGTTTCCCAAATCCAGCCTGGAATTGTAGACAAAAGCAAAATAAATCTTTCGATTTGGGGTCTGTAGGCTAAGAATGTCCTCAAATGGTGGTCCGTGGCTCAAATCCTGAATAAGTGGTGGTCCCTGAGATGAAAAAGGTTGAAAACCCCTGTACTATGTGCATTGTGTGTCGAGGAGACATCTGTCTTATACATAGCGCAGCGCTGGATGACGCGCATATCGCTAGCAGTCCATAAACAGACAGTTAGTATTGTACAGTAACAACTAACGTCTCTGTAATCTGTTATGTTGTACTTTTATTACTACAGCACAATCAAAAGTTGTCTTTTTGGCCTCAGTCTCATCTCTTCTAGATCTTGGTCTTGTTCTGAGCGTAAACATGAAACTAAATGGTTTCATTTTTTACGCTCTCGTAGAGTTACATCTGGTTAACCAACTTTCCATCATTTAGCCTGGGGACCACCTGGAACTCTCTCAAGGACCACTGGTGGTCCCCGGAGCACTGGTTGAAAGCCACTGTTATAGCGCGATTCTACAGGCCGACATATATCCCTGTGTTCATCAATTACAAGCAAAGTGTCAGTCGCACCCGAACCCACACAGTGTTAATTAGTGAGACACGGGTCCAGGTGCGACAGGCTACATGCTATAGTGATTGGCCGTCAGGGCTGCGCGCTGCGCCCCCCGCGCAGCGCGCAGCCCTGCTGTGATGTTTCTGTCACCCTGTCAACGCACTGTCCCCGCCGGGCTGTCAGACCTGGCCATGAGTCCAGAGTAGTGGGAAAAAAAACTACTGCCGTGTTTTACTTACCAGTGAGACCAGTGTTGCCAACTTGGTGCATTTGTCGCTATATTTAGCTTTTTTTCCCAGACACCCCTAGTGCCAAAATGAGTGAAAAACTTCTGGCGGAAAATCTAGTGCTTTTTTTTTGCTGGCGAGTTGGTTGACAGGCGCCAGAGATAAAACCCTCGTTTTTCACCATCTTTCCTCCTATGATGAGTCCTATGAGTCCTCCTTCCTTTCCTAGAAAGGACCATTGGTAACCAAATGGACCCTCATAGAGCTGTAACTCTTGAGAGCGTAAAATGAAACCAAATGGACCCTTACGGGTCCATTTGGTTTCATTTTACGCGTATAGTGGAAAAACTACTGCCGTGTTTTACTTACCAGTAAGGCGCTAAGAGAGGGGACACGGTGGAACAGTAGTTAGTGCTGTCGCCTCACAGCTAGAAGGTCCTGGGTTCGATTCCCGCTAGGGGTGCTGCTGTGGGTGCTGGCGGCGTGTCTGCTCCTCCGCGTCATCAGTGCCCATACCCGAGGAGGGGTTGGTGAAAGGGCCTTTCTGTGTGGAGTTTGCATGTTCTCGCCGTGTCCCCTCACAAAAACATGCAGAAATCCTGTGCTCTAGACTGCCTCCCCCTGGCCCGCCAGGGCACCTGATGGAGGGGAGAGGAAATAACGTGTTCCTTCCACGCCCTATACATCCAACCAGAGAAACTCCCCCCTGTCAGGTGAAAAGAAGGCAGCTTGGACTCCTCATGCATTGAAGGAAGCATGAGGTCCTCAGGTTGGCGGAGGGTGTGCAGAGCCCAGGATCACATTAGGAATTGGCACTGGGTGAAAAAATGGGTCGCAAAATCTTGGATAAAAAATTATGAAAAAAGTAAGACGCTAAGAGCTTACATGAAAGCCTGCACCCAGCGTACCTCAAAGCCACTATGAAAAGGCGGGACTTCCGGTGATCCCGGAAATACATACCAGCAGAAATATTTTATTTCTCCCTTTGTGCTCACAAAGCTGTTATAAAAAAAGCGCAACCTTTGTCCAGGGTGGTAAGACGCTGTGCCGGACGCTGTGCAGAATTTGAACATTTAAAAAAGAAAAATAATCTGGGGTGAAAAAAAGATCGGATTAATCAACAAAATTAATTTCACTCATTAACTCCTTATTTTCAACAGCCTTAATGAAAAGTATTACATTTCTTATTACTTGGGCTCAAGAGTAATATGTAACATATTGCACATTACTACGCTTTTGATAATCTGTAGTTCTCGGTGTTGTGTTGTATATTTCTTTTCCTTCGTACAAGATTAAACCAACGCTATTCTCTCTCTCTCTCTCTCTGTCTCTCTCTCTCTTTCTCTTTCTCTTTCTCTCTCTCTCTCTCTCTCTCTCTCTCTCTCTCTCTCTCTCTCTCTCTCTCTCTCTCTCTCTCTCTGCAGTCATTAGAATGGCATTAAGACATTTTAATGCCAGATTGACATCATGTAGGGCAACAAACCAGAGCTAATCAAGAGCAGGCAAAGTTGTGTGTGCGTGCGTGCGTACGTATGTGTGCACGCGCATGTGCAATTCATTCACTATATAAAGTGCTAACTCAAGTTCTTTTCTCCTAACCTTGACCTCCAGAACACGAGGAGGAAAACAAACCAACACACTCCTTACTGGGGAGAATGTTTGAACTGTTTGTTTGCCAGGTTGTGGTCAGGGCCGGATTTAGCCAGCCCTACTAGGGTGGGCTGGAAGAATGGCAGGGTGTATGGGCAACTCCAAAGTTTTTCATATGAAGCAGTGGTTTTCAATCTTTTTGACACCAGGGTCCACTATTTACTCGGCATTTGAGCCACGGAGGACCACCATTTGATGACACTTTAGCCCCACAGACCCCAATTCCAGGCTGGATTTGGGGAAACAAAACAGTCCAACATACAGTTCATAAATGACCATTAATCTTCTACATTCTCTAGTTGTTTAGACTTGGGCTAAGTCACATGATGAATATTTTAACTCTTGAGAGTGTAAACATGAAATCAAATGGACCCACAAGGGTCCATTTGGTTGCATGATGCACGTTTGGTTGGGCTCTGCCCATCCCTGCCGCCCTCTAGATCGGGCCCTGGTTGTGGTCGTTACGACAGCAAAACAACACAGGATCCTGTTAGCAGGGGCGTACCTAGCAATTCTGGGCCCCCTGCAAAGCTTTTCCACATGGGCCCCTCTTTCCTGGCGGCGTCAAAGGGGAATTTCACCCATTTTCAACATTTTTTTCTGAGAGCGTACAAATGGAACCAAATGAACCCGAACGGGTTCATTTGGTTCCATTTGTACGCTCTCAGAAAAAAAAGAAGTGTCTATAGAAATCCATTAACATGATGACATACATCTTGATGATGCCATCAAGATGTGTTTCATCATGTTTTTGTGGTTTTTCTTCAGACCTCCATTTCCAGGAAACACAGAATGGGGGGAAACGTTTTTATCATGTCCACCCATACAGCACCTCTAGGGTATACTAATGACATATTAGAATGTTGAAAATGGGTGGAATTCCCCTTTAAAATGCTTCAATCTGCTGCACTTTGAGATCAAATATTTTTCACAATATAATCAATACAAATAAAACCTTATTAATGCAAGCTTTCAGTGGGCCCCCCTGACTTTGGGCCCCCCTACAATTGTCCCCCTTTTCCCCACGTGTCTACGCCCGTGCCTGTGAGGCTGCAGGTTGGGGTTATCTAGGTGGAGACTGTGGCAGGGGTTGACACTAAGGTCTCCGTGGCACTTGCCCATCGGGCAAGTGCAAGTCAGGTTCTACTTGCCCTCAGGTCATGGTCACTTGCCCCCCAGGTTCCAGGTGGTCCCCAGTTAAGTTGGTTAACCAGATGTAACTCTTGAGAATGTAAAAATGAAACCAAATGGACCCTTGCGGGTCCATTTGGTTTCATTTTTACACTCTCAAGAGTTAAAATTCATCATCTTCATTAGCCCAGGTCTACACAACTAGAGAATGTAGAAGATTTTGATCTGAATGTTAATTTGCCTGTTTTGTTTCCCAAATCCAGCCTGGAATTGTGGATAGCTAGAAAGCAGGGAAAGACACAGAGGCAGAGTGCAATGACTGCCTTCAAGACAAATTTATCTTGTGTTGTGTTATAGTGCACTAAGTCACACACTTGCCCGATCGGGCAACCAGGTAACAGTATTCACTTGCCCTACCATTTTTTTTTTTACTTGCCCCGGGCAAGCGGGCAAGTGTTAGTGTCAAGCCCTGCTGTGGGGTTCAGGTCCACAGAGTGCTAAAGGGATCAGATACTGTATTGATCCACAGGGAGACTCAGTTGTCATAGCAGCAGCAGCAGCAGCAGCAGCAGCAGCAGCAGCAGCAGCTGCAGCAGCAGCAGCAGCAGCACCTGCAGCAGCAGCAGCAGCAGCAGCAGCAGCAGCAGCAGCAGCAGCAGCAGCAGCAGCAGCTGCAGCAGCAGCAGCAGCAGCAGCACCTGCAGCAGCAGCAGCAGCAGCAGCACCTGCAGCAGCAGCAGCAGCAGCACCTGCAGCAGCAGCAGCAGCAGCAGCACCAGCAGCACCAGCAGCAGCAGCAGCAGCAGCAGCAGTAGTTCCAACAGTAAAGACCTGTGACTGATCCCTCCGCTCCTCAATCCCTGGGTTACACCGCTCTATTCCGACATCCCGCTACTCCTACATTGACGTCCAATTGTCGGAGTGGCAGTACATATATTATTTGAAAACATGTCGCCACTCCGACAGAAGAGGTAGCACCATTCCTACAAGCATTATGTGTCGGAATGGCAACCATTATCTTTTTGTCATTGAATGGAGACATGTCTGAATGGAGACATGTCGGAATAGGGACATGTAGGAATAGAACCATGTCGGAATGGAGGCATGTCGGAATGGAGCCATGTAACCCAATCCCTGGCGTCACTCACTCCCCATGTGAAAGAATTCCACACACGATGTTTGTTTGATTTTTTTTACTGTAAAGCTGTGGTTTTCAACCAGTGGTCCGGGCACCAGGGTGACCACCAGACATGCTTTAATAGGATCCCAGGCTAATAAGCCTCATATGAATAAATACATTATACTTGTCCTCTATAACTAGAATTGAACATTTAAAATGCATATAATATGTTCTTTATATTGAAAATAGTCCCCCCCCCCCCCCCCCCCCCCCCCTACCATTTGGTAAGTGAGACTCTTGCCTGGGGCTCCAAAATGGCTTAGAAACGCCATTGAGTGGGGAAGATTATGTATATACCGTATATACAGCGTCTATATGGAGGGAACAGGGACTGGTTGGAATAACGTGTTCCTTCCGCGCGCTACGTCCAACCCAGGATCACATTAGGGATTGGCACTGGGTGAAAAATGGGTTACAAAATCGTGGGAAGAAAAAAAAATGTGTGAGGGTAATAGCCATCATCACGAAGGTGATTAGGTCAGCGCGTTTTGGGCACATTTGCTCAAGTAGATATGGCCAAATTTAGACCAAAGGGTGGTTAGTTTTACAAAAAAAAAAACCTAATGGTCAGAAATGAGTCAGCGTCATTATGGTACTGTCACTGTCCCAGAAACACTCTGAAGGAGATGTAACACCATGATGGACGTTCCTGTGACCTGCTGTCATGGAGACAGTTTGTCCTTTCACCTCTTACAGTACATCGTGGCTCTAATTGGAATGGTCACTATTTGTGATCGTTGGCAACCGGGGGCATGTCAAATTCAGCTCAGATATTTATTTCAGACATACACTGGTATGTGAAGATCTAATTCATAAAAGTAATCAGTTTTTTCTCTTCTCCTGAACAGTAAATCGTGCCCTATAGCCTCGACACCCATGGCCTTCGTTTTCGTCTGTGTTGCGCGAAACAGAAAAGCCTGGAGTATTTGTTTAATCACTTGTCAGTTGTTTTTGTCAACTATAACAAAAGACAAAGTTGTTGACATTTAGTCGACTAAGAGTAGAACAACAAAAAATCATTTAAAAATACTAAATGGGACTAAAAGGCTAAATGTTATTGAACAACACTGTTGTGGAGGGGACCTTTATTGTTTTTTAATTCACAGGAAGGGTGATGCTTTTTTTGTGCAGTTCACATTTCCTCCATATACCTCCAATATTCAATTCACTTCAATTCAATGACTCCAATAACATAGTCCCTTACTACTACCAGGTTACGTGAAATCTTTATTTGGGTAACCATGGAAACCAGCTAACACCGGCCATTTCTGTGTTGTGCCAACTATTTCTTATCGCCACCTACTGGCCTGGCATAAGTGTTGGAGCCCAAAATGTCCGTTTTGGGTTTATGTGTGGACACAGATATCGTTGTCGTGTGGACAGGATTTTTCTTTTTCCAACGGAGGAGGAAAAGAACAGATATTTTCTTGTGTAGCCATAGCCTAATATTGCCCCAATGACTTAGCCTCAGCTCTCAATTTGATTGATTGTTTGATTATTTGGGTCCTTGAAATGAAAAACAGATGCAACATAGCTAAAATACTAAAATACAAGCTGGTAGTTTTGCCCTTTCTTTTGCTATGCCTTTGTGACACATTGTAATATCACTGTAGCTGTCCACTGTCCCTGGTGCTGAAGCATCACTGTAGCTGTCCACTGTCTGTCCACTGTCCACTGTCCCTGGTGCTGAAGCATCTCTGTAGCTGTCCACTGTGTAGTCCTGAAGCATCACTGTAGCTGTCCACTGTCTCTAGACCTGAAGCATCACTGTAGCTGTCCACTGTCTCTAGACCTGAAGCATCACTGTAGCTGTCCACTGTCTCTAGACCTGAAGCATCTCAAGAGCTGTCCACTTGCCTGGTGCTGAAGCATCACTGTAGCTGTCCACTGTCTAGTGCTGAAGCA
>CM076972.1:5927993-5930493 GCA_039105355.1 Benthosema pterotum | reverse complement strand
AGTGTAAAAATGAAACCAACTTTCCATCCTTTAGCCTGGGACCACCTGGAACCTTCTCAAGGACCACTGGTGGTCCCCCGGACCACCTGTTGAAAACCACTGATCTAATGTAATGGTTGTGCGTTGAACCTATTTTCCTAATCGTTGTCTTTCCGTTGAAAACCTCTTTCTCATATTTGAATGTGAATCAGGTTTGGGCTTGATTGGGTTACCTCAGGTTTACATGGGGCATTTTGAGGGTTTAAACCGGGGGTCAGCAACCTGCGGCTCAGGAGCCGCATGCGGCTCTAGAACCCAACCCTAGTGGCTCCCTGTATGTATGTAGCATTATTACATACACACTGGGGTGATCCGCCAACATAATATATACATTCCAGTCACAGACAGCACCAACACACCATGCGCTGTCTGACAGTTACTTCACCAGATAACGTAGTGTTTGTTGGTAATGACACAAAAGTTTAATCTGAACCACACATTTTCAACGGTTTACTATATTATATACATATATTAATATATCTTAGAGATGTTGTGTGGAGCGGACACGATGAAAACGTTCACCCAAGTTGTGTTTTACCATGTTAATGAATTTTCTTTTAGGACATTTTTTTTCTGAGAGTGTACAAATGGAACCAAATGGACCCGCCAGGGTCCATTTGGATCCAGATGGTTTCATTTTCACACTCTCAAGAGTTAGAATATTCATCTGAATTTAAGAACTCTACTCTACACTGGTTTGTTTGCTAAATCCAGCCTGGAATTGTGGACAAAACCAAAAGAATTCTTTAATTTTAGGTTGTAATAAATGGTGGGCCCAGAGACCAAAAAGGTTGAAAACCCCTAACATACTAGAATGTTGAAAATGGGTGAACTTCCCCTTTAACTGGGAACAAACGCTTCCAAAACTCCGCTGTCTGAACACGGTCACCAGGAGGACAGTGGCTGCTTGACAACGAGGGTCACAGTGGTCCCAGACGGGGGTCCATGGTCTGCAGGAGAATTGACCCATACAGATGTGTTTTGTGTAGTCCTGCACACAAACCTTGAAGTTTATTATCGATTGATTTGTGAGAGAGAAACAGTCTGCATGGTGCTATTAGGGAATTTAAGTTTCCGTGTCTAGGACTTGGACAGGACGAGAGCAGTAGGCGTGGTCCGTCGCCGTTGCAACAGAATCCCAACATAGTTCAGAAAGCAGGCGAAGCCGGCTGGATCCACCTCTTCCACTCGCGTCTCTGGTTTCCATGGTGACGCTCCTCTACAGCGTAGCTCTCGTCCACGTCACACGTAACACGACGCCAAAAAAAACGTTCTGCCATCGTGGGAGAGGGTAGGACGGTCGCGAGGCTTATGTATCGAGCACAGAGCGATTCATTACTGGCGTCGTAGGTTGGACATTCTAACAATCTTACATAGGCTAGTCTCTCTCCGCTTCTGAGACTATCAGTGGTAGTTAAGGTGGAAGTTACTGTATTCACAGTCCCCAGAGAAACAACCCTGTTCAGTCCTCACTAGTGTTACTGTATTTACAGTCCCCAGAGAAACAACCCTGTTCAGTCCTCACTAGTGTTACTGTATTTACAGTCCCCAGAGAAACAACCCTGTTCAGTCCTCACTAGTGTTACTGTATTTACGGTCCCCAGAGAAACAACCCTGTTCAGTCCTCACTAGTGTTACTGTATTTACGGTCCCCAGAGAAACAACCCTGTTCAGTCCTCACTAGTGTTACTGTATTTACGGTCCCCAGAGAAACAACCCTGTTCAGTCCTCACTAGTGTTACTGTATTTACGGTCCCCAGAGAAACAACCCTGTTCAGTCCTCACTAGTGTTACTGTATTCACAGTCCCCAGAGAAACAACCCTGTTCAGTCCTCACTAGTGTTACTGTATTTACAGTCCCCAGTGAAACAACCCTGTTCAGTCCTCACTAGTGTTACTGTATTTACAGTCCCCAGAGAAACAACCCTGTTCAGTCCTCACTAGTGTTACTGTATTTACAGTCCCCAGAGAAACAACCCTGTTCAGTCCTCACTAGTGTTACTGTATTTACAGTCCCCAGAGAAACAACCCTGTTCAGTCCTCACTAGTGTTACTGTATTTACAGTCCCAGAGAAACAACCCTGTTCAGTCCTCACTAGTGTTACTGTATTTACAGTCCCCAGAGAAACAACCCTGTTCAGTCCTCACTAGTGTTACTGTATTTACAGTCCCCAGAGAAACAACCCTGTTCAGTCCTCACTAGTGTTACTGTATTTACAGTCCCCAGAGAAACAACCCTGTTCAGTCCTCACTAGTGTTACTGTATTTACAGTCCCCAGAGAAACAACCCTGTTCAGTCCTCACTAGTGTTACTGTATTTACAGTCCCCAGAGAAACAACCCTGTTCAGTCCTCACTAGTGTTACTGTATTTACAGTCCTCAGAGAAACAACCCTGTTCAGTCCTCACTAGTGTTACTGTATTTACAGTCCTCAGAGAAACAACCCTGTTCAGTCCTCACT
>CM076972.1:5877993-5922993 GCA_039105355.1 Benthosema pterotum | reverse complement strand
CTAAGGCTGGGATTTAACTGATTAATTGAGATTAATTCATTACAGAAAAATAACACAATTAAAAAAAATAACTAACTTAATCACACATAGATTTTCCACTACAGAACGTTTTTCCCTGGCCGAATTTCAGGAGTACCGATCATAGCGATGCACGCAATGGAAGAAGAAGACAATCAGGGTAACCAATAAGCGCTGCCATTGATCCCAATGTTTGCCATTGATCTCATTGATTTGAAATTATCTCTAACCCTCACCCTCAACATAACATGTCACAGTATAGACACAGTTTGTATTTAGAAAAAACTCACTCACACACTACCAACCTGTTTTAATTGACACAAAAAAGTGCTTCTCTGGATCAAATATTGGTATGTGATTAATTGAGGTTGATTAAATGAGGTTAATTAATTACAAAGCGTCAAATTAATTACATCAACATTTTTATTCGAGTCCCAGCCCTAATGTTTACATCATGGATGTCCACTACAAGCTACGCGAAAATGTTGTTAAGCTATGTAGCGTAGCTACTTAGGGCAGTAACAAGTTACTGCCCATCACTGCAGGCCTATAGAGTATCTTCTAAGTGGTTTATGTGGGAAGGTGTGCAGTGTTGCTGATCAACAGGCTGGTGTTTCTCTGACCATGGATATGACCAAACGCTAGCGTTAAAAGGAACCCTGTCTAATGAGCCAAATATGGATAAATAAATTATACTTGCCCTCTATAACTAGAATTGAACATTTAAAACGCATAGAATAAGCTCTTCAGTTTAAAATGGTTAACTAATAAAGACATTATCTGTCTTTTAACTTGGGCTCAGGGGCGTATGTAACATTTCCCATTTGGGGGGGCAGGAAAAATGGTATGGGGGCGGCTTCATCGCCTGTGTTGCTTTGCGCCATGGGCGATGAAGCCGCACCCATACCATTTTATTAGGCAAGTATAAGCATCAATAATAACATCAGTTGTTGTTGAAGTTGCACCAGACACGCAGCATGCATAAAGCTAAAGGTCTGACTCAGAGAGTTTTCTGTTTTCAATGATGAAATGCTGTTGGTTTAGTGGTGACACAGCTGTAGTTAGTCAGTAGCAGTAGTAGTGTTTCACATCATTTTGAATATGAGCACTTTAATTTGAAATATCTTGGGATTGTTTGTTTTGCATGCCATCGTGCTTGGTGGGGCAGTCTGGGCATTTAGCCCCCCCCCCCCCCCCCCCATGCCCATGCCTAGATCCGCCCCTGCTTCTGTCCTGAACAAAACAATTCCAGCGTTTGATTTCCTTGCAGATTGATCAGAACGGGGATGGGCTGACGGCTCTGTCTCTCTCTCTCTCTGCTCACTGAGAGCTGATGGAATAAAAATGCAAATGAAACCAGAAAAACAAAAAGAACACACAAAAAAAACACAAATTTTGATGTTCTGCCAGTTGCTTAGAAACCAGAGCTATTTTCACATGTCCATTGTTTTGATGTGCTATACTGTATGTTTTAGACATTAACTTCTCGACAGAATTACCACAACTTTTGGAGTGATTGGTTATTCTGTTGTCTGGCTGTTTTGTCAAATCTATTTTTAAATAAACTGAAACAGATGAACACCTAATTTAGTTTTTTCCCCTTAAAGTAGACATCTTAGGCTATCTTTTGATCTCGTTAATTTGCCCAAATTCACAACAGAAGATTTTCTATCAATTATTTCGTTTAAAGTAACTTTTTTGGGACTTTTATTTATTTATTTATTTATTTATTTATTTATTTATTTATTAGATTTTTTGGGGGGGTGGGTGCCCCAAGCAGCCAAAGTGTTGTACTGCAGAATCTAACTAATGCAACTGGAAAACCTGGGCGTGAGCACAAGCGGGCCATGGCCTACTTTGTGCGCAGAGCGCAAGTTTGCACTCTGGGAGTGCTAATCCAGTTTTAGTGTTATTATTACTATTATTAAGTTCCAGGGACCATGGCTGGCATACCGGCATTCTGCAGCTCATTGCTTTAATCTGATTATTATAGTAGTGCTTAGGCTTCACTACTGTGCGTGCGTGCGTGCGTGCGTGCGTGTGTGTGTGCGTGCGTGCGTGTGCGTGCGTGCGTGCGTGTGTGTGTGTGTGTGTGTGTGTGTGTGTGTGTGTGTGTGTGTGTGTGTGTGCGTGCGTGCATGCGTGTGCGTGTGTGTGCGTGTGTGCGTGCATGCGCGTCCATGCGCGCTGCATTAAATTAAAAGCTAGTGTGGGTGTGTGTGGGTGGTGCTGTGTGGGTCGAGGGTGGCAACAGTAGCTTGGAAACAGTATAGATAGACTACCTTGTTTAGCTTGCGTGCGTGCATGCGTGTGCACGTCAGGGGCGGATTGGCACATATTTCCCACCGGGACAATTTTGCCTTTGACAGGCCACCCTGGGGGGGGGGGGGGGGGGGGGGGGGCGCAGCTGGTTAACCAGATGTAACTCTTTGAGAGCGGAAAAATGAAACCAAATGGACCCAAATGGTCCATTTAGTTTCATTTTTACACCCTCAAGAGTTAAAATATTCATCATGTGAATTAGCCCAACTTAGTCTACACAACTAGAGAATGTAGAAGATTAATGGTCATTTTGATCTGTATGTTCTAGGCGAGCATCTAGCACATTCTAGTGCATTTTGGAAGTGCCACTAGAGCATTTTGGATCTTGGCAGTTGGCAACACTGCCTCCAGCAGCGCAGGCGCCCTGGCGCACAGGAGTGAACGGGAATATGGCAACTCTCCTACTTGAAGGCTCTGGTGTAGGACACCTTTTCTTTTTTGAAGGATAGAAACACTAGTTTGCCTGGCCTGCGCCTGGTGCCCTGGCCTGCCCTGGACTTAAAAAAAAATCCTGTCCAGGCCACTAGGTGGCGCAGGCCACCGGGAAAACTCCCTGTACTCCAGATGGCCAATCCGCCCCTGGTGCATGTGTGTGCGTGCGTACGACTGACGGATGTACAGTATAGGTAAAGCTCATCAAAAATGTGGATGTTGGGCTAAAGAATCTACTTCACTTTCAGTCTAAACGCACCTTCAGTAACCTACACTACACACAACCCTATAGAGCAGTGGGCTTTCACCCTTTTTGATGCCAGGGACCACTATTTATTCATCATTTGAGCCACGCACAGACCACCATTTGATGACAGTTTCACCCCTTAGACCCAAAACTAAAAATGTCCTCGTTTTTTTTTGTCCACAATTCCAGGCAAAACAGTCAAATATACATCAAAAAATATTCTTCTACATCCTGTAGTTGTGTAGACTTGGGCTAAGTCCTAAGTATATGATGAATGATAATGAATATTTTAACTCTTGAGAGTGTAAAAATGAGTAACATCTGGTTAACCAACTTTCCATTTAGCTGGGGACCACCTGGAATCCTCTCAGGGACCACTTGTTGAAAACCCCTGCTATAGAGTACATATTTAGAGTGATTTTAGTGTGTGTGTGTGTGTGTGTGGGGGGGGGGTGCATTCCTTGTTGATGGATTTGGAAGAGATTTTGAATTGGAATGAATGAGTCGGGCTGGAAAGTGTCCTAGGGTGGACAAGAGGGCGGGGCTTACCTAATATATAAAGGACTATTATATTTTCACCCTTTGCGTTGCTTCTACTTTGACGCTGCAGCTGTTTCCCTGCAGACAGACACTTGCTTGGCCCTGCAGACAGTACAGAACGTTTTGTTGACAACTGCTGCCTCCAGCAGTTTCATAATGAGCCAATAGAGCGGAGGTGAGATGGAGTTGGATTCAAACCTGTTTGAGTGCAGCAGAGCAATAGACTAGTAGTTTTATCTGTGTGAAAAGACCTGAGGATACCTCTGGGATGCTGCACTAGACTGTAGTTTTATCTGTGTGAAAAGACCTGAGGAAACCTCTGGGATGCTGCACTAGACTGTAGTTTTATCTCTATGAAAAGACCTGAGGAAACCTCTGGGATGCTGCACTAGACTGTAGTTTTATCTCTATGAAAAGACCTGAGGAAACCTCTGGGATGCTGCACTAGACTGTAGTTTTATCTGTGTGAAAAGACCTGAGGAAACCTCTGGGATGCTGCACTAGGACTAGTAGTTTTATCTGTGTGAAAAGACCTGAGGAAACCTCTGGGATGCTGCACTAGACTGTAGTTTTATCTCTATGAAAAGACCTGAGGAAACCTCTGGGATGCTGCACTAGACTGTAGTTTTATCTGTGTGAAAAGACCTGAGGAAACCTCTGGGATGCTGCACTAGACTGTAGTTTTATCTGTGTGAAAAGACCTGAGGAAACCTCTGGGATGCTGCACTAGACTGTAGTTTTATCTGTGTGAAAAGACCTGAGGAAACCTCTGGGATGCTGCACTAGACTGTAGTTTTATCTGTGTGAAAAGACCTGAGGAAACCTCTGGGATGCTGCACTAGACTAGTAGTTTTATCTGTGTGAAAAGACCTGAGGAAACCTCTGGGATGCTGCACTAGAAAGTGTCACGTCTTCAGAAAGTTAAGTGGTACACAGTCTGTTCTTTAAGAGTCTCATCAGGGACAACTTGAAGTATTTTTCCATCATACAGTCGTAGGCGAACACGCGAACACACACACACACACGCACGCGTACATGCAGACACACGCAGGCGCGCACACAAACACACACGCACTACTATTACCATTCAGCGGCTGAGCTTTGAGGGCGTGAACTTTGCAGACAGAGAGGATGAGCATTGTGTGGACCAAGACAGAGAGAAGAGAAGAGAGGCAGACATTTTGGAGAGAAGGTCATGGTTATATCTGTAGCCTATAGTTACCATGGCACTTTACTTCAGCTTACCTTGAAACCTTTGGGTGTGTGTGTGTGTGTGTGTGTGTGTGTGTGTGTGTGTGTGTGTGTGTGTGTGTGTGTGTGTGTGTGTGTGTGTGTGTGTGTGTGTGTGTGTGGAGGGCGGATCTAGGCATGGGCATGGGGGGGGCAATGCCCCCCTAAATGCCCAGACTGCCCCACCAAACACGATGGCATGCAAAACAACCCAAGATATTTCAAATTAAAGTGCCTATAATTAAAATGATATGAAACACTACTACTGCTACTAACTAACTACAGCTGGGTCACCACTAAACCAACAGCATTTCATCATTGAAAACAGAAAACTCTCTGAGTCAGACCTTTAGCTTTATGCATGCTGCGTGTCTGTTGCAACTTCAACAACAACTGATGTTATTATTGATGCTTAATTGCGTAATAAAAGTCCTGTTACAGAAACAAATGGGACATGTTACATCCGCCCCTGGTGTGTGTGTGTGTGTGTGTGTGTGTGTGTGTGTGTGTGTGTGTGTGTGTGTGTGTGTGTGTGTGTGTGTGTGTGTGCGCGTGCGCGTGCGCGTGTGTGTGTGATAATAATTGACTTTACCGTCCCTGAAGGACATATTATTCGCCTTCACAGAGCTGTTCAAACACACACAGCAAAACAACACTGAACAACATCACCATGGAGAAAAGAGCAGGTTCCTCCATTCTCCACTGCACACAGATACATCCTATTGCAGGGGTTTTCAACAGGTGGTCCGGGGACCACCAGTGGTCCTTGAGAAGGATCCAGGTGGTCCCCAGGCTAAATGATGGAAAGCTGATTAACCAGATGTAACTCTTGAGAATCAAGAGTTAAAATATTCATCATCTGAACCAGCACTATCTAATTAAGAAGTCTACACTTTTCTGTTTGCAAAATCCAGTCGTGAATTGTGGACAAAACCAAAATAATTATTTAGTTTTTGGTCTTTGGGGTGAAAATGTAATCAAATGGTGGTCCGTGGCTCAAATGCTGAATAAATGGTGGTCCCTGATAGTGTCGAAAAGGTTGAAAACCCCTGTCCTATTGTCATCATGGTTGATTGTTTTCTGAAGAAGTCTGTTTTGCTGTGTGTGTGCAGTGATGGGCAGCAGCTTGTTACAAGTAGCTAAGCTCCATAGCTTAACTACATTTTCCCGTAACTTGTAGTGTAGCTTACTACATTTGTTCTGGGAATAGCTTGTAGTGAAGCTACACTACTTGTTTCGAGTAACTTGTAGTGAAGCTACACTACTTGTTTCGAGTAACAAGGAATGTTATGTAGCTTACTACATTTTTCCCCACACACATTTTCAAATTCCGCCCATTTTTAATAGGTAGAAAACCTCTAATATACATCCCGCCACCATCCTGGGTTCAAACCCACCCCTAGATTATTATTACGTTTTTTATTTATATTATATTATTATCATCAAGCTACTTTTGTCGTGTAGCTTGTAGTGAAGCTTAGTACAATTTTCTGGGGATAGTTGTAAAAAAAAAAAAAAAAAAAAATCCATTGTGGCACTCATAAGAGTTCAAATATATTGTTAACATCTGCATGACTCCAACTGCACACAATTAGACAATGTAGAATTGTCATTGTGGTCGACTTTTGCTTGTTATCACCCTTTTAATGGCACGAAGTTGAGAGAGTCAAACTCCTGAGTTAATTCATCTTAACTGACAGGCACTAATTGTTCTGTAATTAGCCGTTTCTCTTCACAACTCTACTTGTACTGTCGTTCACCTGACTGTGTGTGTGTGTGTGTGTGTGTGCGTGTGCGTGTGCGTTGCGCGCGTGTGTGTGTGTGTGTGTGTGTGTGTGTGTGTGTGTGTGTGTGTGTGTGTGTGTGTGTGTGTGCGTGCGTGCGTGTGCGTGTGCGTGTGCGTGTGCGTGCGCGCGTGTTTATGCCGTAGTGTCAGCCCTGTCAGAGCTACATTCATAATTCAAGGATCCTTTCTGTGTCTATTATTATACAATATCCAGCTGCACTGTATCTGTAATACTGCGTGCATTTCTGCGTGTGCGTGAGTGCGTGTGTGCATGCATGCAGTGTGTGTGTGTGTGGCACACAGGCTTTGATGGAACCATACATCCATAATTCATACATCTGTGGTCGTTGTCGTGTGCACAATACTGTCTCTGTTAGTCCTACTATGGACTGTCTGTTTACATTTCTATTTATAATGTTTGCATCTCTTTGTTTTATTGTTTAACTTCCAGCGTGATCACAGGGTTAAAATTAGGGGTATTAACTAGGGTTGCACCGAAAGGGAAAATGTAGCAGTGGTATTACGACTGCGTGTCCAGGGGTTTATAAAGATGTTTAAATAAAACACGTTGTTGATGCTGAAAGATGTATTTATTTTCTCTTTCTTTTCTTTTTAAAGTATTTGAGTGGCAAACAGTTTACAGCTTCTCTTTCTTTTGTTGTTATACAAACAGTGCTGAAATGCTTTTACAATGGAGCACTGGTGAATATAGGTAGGCCTACGCTATACAAAGTGTACTCTAGAGTAGTAAGTAGATAAATATATGAAAAGTAGTAATTAGACAAATAGCGAAAAAGTAGTAAATAGACAATAAATTGTAAAGGGCTATTCAACCAAACACCAAAACTAGTCTGCTCCGGTGGGCACGCTGTCACTGAGCTACATGCTAGCAGAACAAAGGGACTGACAGCGGCGAGGTCGGCGACTTCTCATGAAGCACTTGTAGATCTAGGAGAGGCGCAGGATCAGCTGATTGGACGATAGGAGGAGAGTGGCAGGCCAATAGGGGGGCGTTAGCTACTCGCCCCGCCAATGACCAACCCGAATAACGGTACCTGCTAAATAGACACAAGACAGAACAAGAGCGCTCGCACACACACACACACACACTAGACACACAGCAGGACCACAATAGCTTACTCTCCTATACACTAGGGCTGGGAATCGATCCGAATTCCCTAGATCGATTCGATTTCGATTCACAAGGTCACGATCCGATTCGATCCACGATTCGATCCGATTCGATTCGATATCGATCTATTTACAGACATAATGGAAATAAATACTGTCCAATAGACAAGATGGCCCCATATGTTGGTGATTGTATCTGTGTATGTGTAAGAGGGACACAGAGAGAGAAGAGTCAAGTATTAAGTAGGCTCTACAATTGTGTACATATACAAGCCGCACTGGACTGTTAATTAATTACCATAAGTAAGGTAATTACCATATGTAAGGGTTCTTACTTCTTGCACAGATGAGATTGTCGGCAACGAAATGGTGTTTGAGAAGCATCCTTTTTATTATTTAAACGACTTCAAGAAAAAAAATGCATTTGTAGGCTATAACTCATTCAAGTGTTTTAATCTATAGTGCACAGAACGTGTAGCCTACTGTGCCGTGAACTGTATTGTTTCAGTCATACACGTGTAACATTTAACTGCACGTGCTGTATGTAATTATTACTTTGGTTCAATAAGTAGCATTGCATCTCCGTGTATGTAGGCCTATTTATAGTTTTAATTTAACGGATGGCACGGCATTCTGGCCATACGCTGGCTGTGGGCTGCAATGTTGATTCACACGGTAGTAGATACAATAAGGGGCGGATTGGCACATATTTTCCCACCGGGACAATTTTGCCTTTGCCAGGCCACCCTGGGGGGGCGGCGCAGGCCACCGGGAAAACTCCCTGTACTCCAGATGGCCAACCCGCCCTTGGATAGGCCTACACTTGTTGTATGTACTCTACGCGGGGAAGGAAGCGACACGGACACTTTACAATATGTCCAGAATCCAGACCGAGGGTATAGGCTTGGGAAATGACCGTGCGTTCAAACTGGAAGACAGTTGTTTGTTTTCCCGAGTCGCTTTACACTCGCACGTGCGAGCCCCTTCATTGCGACGCGCAGTGGAATAATACTCATTAAAAGTTACCGAGGAAGCGTTCCGACCCTGGGTCTGTACATTTTGTGGTCTCGATTCTCTGTAAATAAGCGATCCACAAGCTTGCTCGCTTAAATAGCTGATCCACAAGGTCGCGCCGCATGTGTTTCCAAAGTATGTGTGCTGGAGACCACCTAACTCCCCCAAAGTTACCGTACATCTGGTTAACCAACTGTCTATCATTTAGCTGGCGACCACCAGGAATCCTCTCAATGCGCTCAACGAGGCGACATCAATGTGACTTATATTAGGCTTTTTTCGCCGCCTCGTCCTGATCGCGCAGCAGCCCAGCCTTTCGAAACCCGTTCGTGATCGTGGATGGATGTTTTGACACTTTTCCACGCAGTCAGGACCCACTGCCAGACTTGAGAAAAAGTTGCTTTCCGCATGCGACCAGTTTTGGTGAAAGATTTCTCGCCGCTAGTCATCCAAGCCTGTTTTCAAAGTGGCGAAGTGCCACTTACCAGGGGCTGCAGGTGCTTCGTTGTGCCCCCAGGAATCACGGCAGGAATCGAGCACGATTTCACAGAATATATGTGCCCTCATGCTGTCCAAAACGAGCTTTTTTGGCACGTGTTTTTTTGGCAGCGGCGGCGACGCATTTAGTAGTGTCTGTCTTTTCTATAGTGCGCCTCCGTGTAAAAGAAAATGGTGCCAGTCGCCTGGAGAAGATCGATCCACACATTTTTTAATCGATGTCGTGTTTTTGAGCGTGAATCGATATCGGATCGCTGGATCGATTTTTTGAACACAGCCCTACTATGCACATCCGTAACACCCCCACCCTTAAGAAACAAACTCTCCTGTTTGTTTAACCATGCTACAAAATGCTGAAATGTATATTCTTGTTTCTCTCTCATTACATGTTTCAACATGTCAATCCCAAGAAGAATAATAGAGTAAATCGTAAAAGAGTAAATAGCAAAATAGTAACAATAAATATTTACATTACAAACCTAATTGTCTCTACATAGTCTAAACAGGTTATTTAACCACCCCAAGTACGAGACAAGGCGTCTGCCAGTACATTCTCTGCACCCTTTTTGTGCTTAATTTCTAAATTGTACTCTTGCACAATCAAAGCCCATCTCATTAACCTCTGGTTGGTGTTAGACATGCGCGACAAAAACATTAGGGGATTGTGGTCCGTGTAAACGACCACGGGTAGGGAACTACATCCTACATACACATCAAAGAATTGGAGGGCCCACAGCAACGCCAAAACTTCTTTTTCAATGGTCGCGTACCGAATCTGGTGCTTATTAAATTTGCGCGAAAAATAGCACACTGGTTGGTCCACTCCGTCACCATCCTCCTGGATTAGAACTGCTCCGGCCCCGACAGCACTAGCATCAACTTCAAGTTTAAAAGGAAGATCAAAATTTGGAGCTGCAAGCACAGGGGCATTACGCATGAGAGCTTTAACGCTCTCGAACGCATGCTGACAATCAGAAGTCCACACGAAATCTGATTTGGGACTCAGTAAACTAGCGAGGGGGCAGACGACAGTAGAGAAATTCCTACAAAACCCCCGATATTTCCCCGCAAGCCCAAGAAACCTGCGGAGCGCGCGGCGCGTCTGAGGAGCAGCATAGTCCTTTATAGCCGAAACTTTGGCTGCAAATGGGCGGACCTGGCCGCGTGCCACTTGCTTACCAAGGGAAGTGACAGTGGCTTTTCCAAATTCGCACTTGGCGAGATTTAAAGTGGACGAAGCCCGAGCCAACCGCTCGAACACCTGCTTTAGCGTTTTCCTGTGGGAAATCACCTTAGTGTTAACCTGGGCAGGTTTCCCCACCGTCTGACATGCATGGCAACATTGACAAAACTTCACAACATCCCTTTTCATGTCCGGCCAAAAGAAATGCTTTAGGAGGAGGTTGTACGTCTTTGTGACACCTAAGTGGCCAGACCATTTACTTTCATGAGCCACTGACAACACCTCCTGGCGAAAGGCTGTCGGTACAACAATTTGGAAAACAGCACGCCGTGCTAATCCTGTACACACCAGCGGCGTCCATTTACGCATCAGCATGTCATTGTCAAAATAGAGACCAACTTGCTCATCCTCAATGGCGTCTGACGTCATCACCTCCTTGAAACATTTCTTTAGGCTCGGATCACCTTTTTGAGCGACAACCAGGGACTCTCGGGACATGGGCGCTTTGGAAACATTTGAACGATCAACAGGGGAACACGGCACTTTGTCTGCTTGTTTCATAGTGCCAGCCCTAGCGGCTTTAACAGTAGCATTAGCAGATTTATTCCCTCCCTTTTTCACAGTGAAAACAGGTCCCAGAATAGAATCTGGCAGATCCACAACGTCACCTAGTTTGGCCGCTTGCGCACGCGTAATTACGCATGCCGGATAGACATTGGACACAGGAGGAGACTCAATCACACCCTCAGGCACCACTTTCCCCCCCGCAATATCATTTCCCATAAGAAACGAAATGCCCCTAATGGGCAACTCAGGGCAAACGGCAACAGGAAAAAACCCAGTAACCAGCTTGGAGCTAACGTGCACTCGGTGGAGCGCTCTAGGAGCACAGCCCATTTCAATGCCACGCAACACAGTACTGTAGCCACAAGAAGTTTGCTCGTTCAGTGGCAACACCCCCGCTAAAATGATAGATTGTGACCCACCCGTGTCGCGCAAAATGCGCACTGGCTGCTGATCGTTAACATCGCCAGTGAGTGACACAAACCCATCAAAAGTAAACGGAGCAAAACATGAATCAGAAGTGTTACTCCCATGACAAAAACCAGGTTCTGTTTTAATCAACCCTATGCCCTGTGCTTGGCCTGCACTAGGCGGAACAGACTCCTGCGGCTCTTTGCGTTTCAATTTCGAGCAGCTGGCCGCAATGTGACCAACTTGGTGGCAATAATAGCACTCCCTGTCATCCTTACGCGCAGTGGATGGCTCGGAAGTGTTATGATGGCCCCCAAAACCATTTCGAGCAGAGTGAGATTTCTCATTTTTCTCATTAGCGGAAGAAGAAAACACAGACTTGTGCGTAAGCACATACTCATCAGCCAGAATTGAAGCTCGAGAAAGCGTGTCCACTTTCTACTCATTCAAATACATGACAATGCGCTCGGGCAAACATTCCTTGAACTCTTCAAGCAAAACCAACTCCCGTAGCGCTTTGAAATCAGTAACCTTACATGATGCGCACCATTTATTAAAGAGCGCGCCCTTCTCTCGGGCGAACTCAACAAAAGTTTGGTTACTCTTTTTCAGATTTCTGAACTTCTGGCGATAGGCTTCCGCCACTAACTCATAGCTCGACAGAATAGCTGACTTTACAATATCATATTGTAGACTTTCATGTAGAGGGAGAGCAGACATAACCTCTAAAGCACGCCCCGTGATCTTACACTGCAGTAGCAGCGCCCACACATCTTTAGGCCAATTTAGCGCAGCGGCTATCCGCTCAAATGCCTGAAAATAGCTATCCACTTCAGACTCCCTAAAGGCTGGCACGAAAGCAATATGCCTAGACACATCAAATGCGGCAGGCATGGTTGTAGGAACACCCGCAGGTGACATACCTGGCCTCTCCGGAGTCGCAGGAGTTCCTCGCTGAGCCTCGATCTCCAACCTTTTCAGCCGCACAGCAGTCTCCGCCTCAAGCTGCTTCACCTTGAGCTCATGTTCGAGCTCAGCTTGCCGTAATTGTAACTCCAGATTTAATTTAGCAATATGCAGCTTACAATCCTCCTCTGATCCGCCAGGATCGGGCAGTGGTGCGATACCACCCCCATTCGGAGTTACCTGTGCTCCTTCAGGCTGGACGGACACTCCTGTGCCCTGGCCACCCGGCCCGCCAGGCCGAACGACCTCCTCCGGCTCCCCTGGATGTATACTCACCGCTTCACCAGAGTACCCAGGCAACACGAGCAGGATATTCTTACCCACCAAACCAGCCAACACTCGGGTCTTAAGCTCATCCTTACCTGCCTGCCTCGAAACAGGAATCTCATAGTGGATCGCAATTGCGTGCAAATCATCTTTGCGACAGGAATCCAATTGGGCCTGTGTTGGGCTTTCAATAAAGTTCTCTAAATCAAACGGAGGCGCCATCCCTCTACTTTAGCCTTACAAAAAGTTGCCAAAACCACTTATTTCACTACTGAATGCCACTTAAAAAGAAATAAAGATTAAATATTAACCCACGGACTCAATAGGTTTGACGAGCCCCCATATTACGACTGCGTGTCCAGGGGTTTATAAAGATGTTTAAATAAAACAAGTTGTTGATGCTGAAAGATGTATTTCTTTTCTCTTTCTTTTCTTTTTAAAGTATTTGAGTGGCAAACAGTTTACAGCTTCTCTTTCTTTTGTTGTTATACAAACAGTGCTGAAATGCTTTTACAATGGAGCACTGGTGAATATAGGTAGGCCTACGCTATACAAAGGTATTCTAGAGAAGTAAGTAGGTAAGTATATGAAAAGTAGTAATTAGACAAATAGCGAAAAAGTAGTAAATAGACAATAAATTGTAAAGGGCTATTCAACCAAACACCAAAACTAGTCTGCTCCGGTGGGCACGCTGTCACTGAGCTACATGCTAGCAGAACAAAGGGACTGACAGCGGCGAGGTTGGCGACTTCCCATGAAGCACTTGTAGATCTAGGAGAGGCGCAGGATCAGCTGATTGGACGATAGGAGGAGAGTGGCAGGCCAATAGGGGGGGCGTTAGCTACTCGCCCCGCCAATGACCAACCCGAATAACGGTACCTGCTAAATAGACACAAGACAGAACAAGAGCGCTCGCACACACACACACACACACACTACACACAGCAGGACCACAATAGCTTACTCTCCTATACACATCCGTAACAAGTGGCTACAGCCTCTGTCATGATGGCTTACAACAGGTGGTCCGGGGACCACCTGTTGACTGTTTTGTTTCACAAATCCAGCCTGGAATTGTGGACAAAAGAAAAATAAATCTTTGGGGTCTGTGAGGCTAAAATGTCATCAAAAGTCTGCCCCACCAAACATGATGGCATGCAAAACAACCCAAGATATTTCAGTGCTTATATTTAAAAGTATTTCAAACACTACTACTGCTACTAACTAACTACAGCTGTGTCACCACTAAACCAACAGCATTTCATCATTGAAAACAGAAAACTCTCTGAGTCAGACCTTTAGCTTTATGCATGCTGCGTGTCTGTTGCAACTTCAACAACAACTGATTGTTATTATTGATGCTTTACTTGACTAATAAAAGTCCTGTAATCAAAAATGGTATGGGTGCGACCTCAGTGCCCGTGTCGCTTCGCGCCACGGGCGATGAAGCCGCCCCCATAGCATTTTCTCCTGTCCCCCCAATTGGGAAATGCTACATCCGCCCCAGGCTCAGACCGATGCCTACCGAATCCCTAAGTTCTCCCATCCCCGAAATTACGTGGAGGAGGACAAGTGAGGTTTGAAAAATTGGTTCCAGCACCTTTTCACTTCAAGTGAAGATTAATGTGTTGTTTTATTTGTATTCACGCTACAATGAGTTGTGCAGTTTGTGTGTTTAGTCTTTTCAGAGAGCGTTTCATCAATGAATTTCATTAAACCTTCCATCAACCTTTTATCTTTTTGCTATTATGACGCACAAACATTTTTTTGTTTTGTGCTGTCGGACAGAAAACAATTCATATTCTGTCTTTTTGTGTTTTTTCTTTTTGTGGGGGGGGGGGGGGGTAATTTGTTCCTAGATGATCACACAGAAAAAATGAAGGTTTAATGAAATCTGTTGATTTGTTGATTTGACCATGAAACACAATCTCCTCTCCTAAAAACAAAAAAATAAACAGCCAAATAAATGCAAACTGTTTAGACACTTGCAGTGATGTATCGTATCATGATGGTTTAGGACAGGGGTTTTCAACAGGTGGTCTGGGGACCACCAGTGGTCCTGGAGAGGGTTCCAGGTGGTCCCCAGGCTAAATGATGGAAAGTTGGTTAACCAGATGTAACTCTTGAGAATGTAAAAATGAAACCAAATGGACCCTTGTGGGTCCATTTGATTCCTATATGATCTCATATTCCTATATGATCTCATATTTTTCATGGGGGGGGGGGGCAATGTATGCCCCCCTAAATGCCCAATCTGCCCCACCAAACACGATGCCATGCAAAACAACCCAAGATATCCCAGATATCAAATTAAAGTGCTTATATTTAAAATGATTTGAACCACTACTACTGCTACTAACTAACTACAGCTGTGTCGCCACTAAACCAACAGCATTTCATCATTGAAAACAGAAAACTCTCTGTGAGTCAGACCTTTAGCTTTATGCATGCTGCGTGTCTGTTGCAACTTCAACAACAACTGATGATATTATTGATGCTTAATTTCCATTCCATACCATTTTCTCCTTCAGTGTTATTTAACCTGTGATCATGCTGGAAGTTCAATAAACAATACAATAAATATAAAGGAACCCTCTCAAGGACCACCAGTGGTCCTTGAGAGGGTTCCAGGTGGTCCCCAGCTGAATGGACAGTTGGTTAACCATTACCAGATGTGACTCTGTAAGTTACTGAATGGAGTTAAAAGAGTTAAAATATTCAACATGTGAATTAGCCCAAGTCTACACAACTACAGAATGTATAAGATTAATGGTCATTTTGATCTGTATGTTTGACAAAATAAATCTTTAGTTTTTGGGGGGTGTGGGGCTAAAATGTAGTCAGATGGTGGTTTGTGGCTCAAATGCTGAATAAATAGTGGGCCCTGGTGTCAAAAAGGTTGAAAACCACGGATTTAGAAGATATAAACAGATGTACATACAGACAGTCCATATAGTAAAACTAAAATATAACACTGACCTTAGATATCTGCATTATGCATGAATGTGTAGTTCCAGGCCAAGCGCGTGCACGCACACACACACACACACACACACACACACACACACACACACACACACACACACACACACACACACACACACACACACACACACACACACATACACACACATACACATACACATACACACACACACACACACACACACGGCTGCATGCATGACACTGAGGCAACATTGCAGAAACATTAAAGGATAAAGGAAAAAAAGAAGATACTGTACAGTTCATAAATAAGACAGTCAAACATGCACACTGTATATGTGGCACGTGCACACACACACGCACGCATGCACGCACACACACACGCACACACACACACACACACACACACAAGCACACACAAACACACTCGCAAACCTATATCTGGTATAATGACCAAGGATCCATGAATTATGGATTTGTTAACAGAAAGACCCATATACCAGGGGTCCATGGGCACACACACACACACACACACACACACACACACACACACACACACACACACACACACACACACACACACACACACACACACACACACACACACACACACTGACTTGTGACATTAGTCTGTAGACTCACTTCCCAAAAAAGTCAGGTGTCATTAGCAACTATTAGATTTGACAAAACAATGTTTCAATGAGCGAAAATCCACATTTTTCAAAGTATTGTCATTGTATTGCATTGTATTGTATTGTGGGGTCCTCTCTTATGCCCCACCCACTTCTCCTCGCTTTTGATTTATGACAGCCTCCTCTCTTTTTAACAATATTGAAAAACCACGCCCATATATGCACATCTGTCATGATTATGTACACAATACCAAATACGGAGCACAGGCTGACATCACAGAGCAGTCTGTGAGTGCTTGATGACATAAGCGTGACATCACACTCACAAACATCTCCACAGTATTTAAGTGGATCTCACCCAATCAGGAATTCAGTAGCTCAGAGATCATCGAAGCATCAACAACTCAGCATCGAAGTCTATTGAAACAGTCAGCAGTCTACAGTACTGAACGACAACCATGTTGAATGTGTCTGCTGTGTGTGCTAGTGCAGCAGTGACCACTGGGGCGCTGCTGTACGCCTACATCACCAGGCAGAGAACGAACAGGGCCCTGGACGCAGTCAAGACTCTGGAGGACCGCCTGTCCAGCGTGGAGGCACTGGGGGGCCGCGTATCCTCCCTCGAGACCCTGGGGGACAGTGTCTCCTCCCTGGGGACCCGCCTGTCTGCCCTAGAGACCCTGGGGGACAGCCTGTCCTCTCTGGAGACCCGCCTGTCCTCCCTGGAGGCACTTGGCGACCGCGTGTCTGCCCTGGAGGCGCTAGGGGGCCGCGTATCTGCCCCAAAGACACTGGGGGACAGAGTGTCCTCCCCAAAGACACTGGGGGACAGCGTGTCCTCCCCGAAGACACTGGGGGACAGCGTGTCCTCCCAGAAGACTGTCGAGAAGACCCCCAGGACGGAGAGTGTGGGGAGTATGAGGTGCCAGGACGTCAGAATGAAGACTTCAACCAACATCCCACTCCACAGATATACATATAAAGATGGTCGTCCTGCCTGCGTGGAGAACTGGAGATAGATGAAATCAGAAAAAAATTGAAAAATAAAAAATAAAAGACTATGGAAAGCAGTGATTGCTATATGAAAGCCAGGTCCAACATGTCTGTGGGTGCGCGTTACACTCCTATCTGACATTGCAGTCGTCAGATAGGAGTGTGTCCAAATATGAGTTCTGGCAGATTAAGGAGTTCTGGGTCAGATGCCCATATATGGGCATCACGCACACGCACGCGCGCACACACACACACACACACACACACACACACACACACACACACACCACACACACACACACACACACACACACACACACACACACACACACAGTAGGGACTTTAAGCTCCCCAATTTTCAGAACGCCAACCCGTACAGGAAGTACGGCTGCTATGACGCAATCACTGTATCTGTCAAAACCATTAAGCAAATCCACAACGGCCATCCACAACGGCGACTGTTTACCATGGTAACGCGTCTATGCAGCGGGGGTCAAACAGGCGTTGTGGACACTATGTTAGAGTGTACGTTCTGCCGTAGATCAAAATGACCATTAATATTCTCACCATTCTCTCGTTGGGCTAATTCAGATGATGAATATTTTTAACTCTTGAGAGTGTAAACATGAAACCAAATGGATCCGCGAGGGTCCATTTGGAATCCTGTCAGGGAACACTGGTGGTCCCCGGACCACCTGTTTTGAAAAGCCCTTTGTGTCTGTGGTCTAGCAGTGAGATGGTCTGATCTCTAGCTGTTGATATTTCAGCCCTGTGTTTATTCTTCCTCCAGGCTGGTTCCAAAGGTATAGTGAGCTGACCTTTAGAGGGAACACCTTTCTATGTTTTTCTTTAACAAAAATGACGTGAGAGCACACGCACGCACACACACACACACACGCACGCCGCACACACACACACACGCGCGCACACACAGACACACAGACACAGACACACACTATTGATGTGATGTGTTGTATATTGTTGAGCCGTTCATTTTGAAAGTAGCTCTCAAGTCAAAAAAGTGTGGGCAGCCCTGTCATAAAGGAACACATGATTTGTTGATCCGTTGCCCTGGTGGATTAGCCAGATTAGTGTACAGTATTACTGTATGCTTTCACATCAAAGCTGCTCTCTAACACTCTACTATGAACCCTTTGTGTAGGCTACTGAACACGTTTTGCTGTTTTAGCTGTTGAAAATAGCAGATCTACAAGCTCATATCGCGCCACCGAGTGGCGCGATATGAGCTTGTAGATCTGCTATTTTCGAAAAATTGTGAAAATGTGGTGCAAATCATTGAATACATTATTTTGGAAGCAAACATTTTTTTTTAATAATAGATATTTCCTATGAAATATGTTGAGCATCACTGACACAGAAAGAGAGTTTTCCTGAAAAAATATAATCTTGCGCCAGGGACTAGAATTTAGTGTCGCAAACTAGAATTAGTGTCATGGACTAGAATCTCGGGAACTAGAATCTATTGTCAGGAAATGGAATCTGATCAGGACACAATGGGTTAACCTGCACTTACGCACGGACACACACACACACACGCACGCACGCACGCACGCACACACACACACAGCTGCATTCCAACAGCAGAAAATCTCACCATATTTCCATGAATGAATGCCTTGCGACGCCTGGAGTGACGTGTGGAGGTGGCAGAAATGGCTGATCTGCAAGCTCACAACGAGCATGCTCTCAGATCTGGACTTAAAGGGGAATTTCAACATTCTAATATGTCATTAGTAGGACATGATGGACATGATGAAAACGTTTCCCCATTCTGTTTCCTAGAAATGGAGGTCTGAAGAAAACCACTAACATGGTGAAATACATCTTGATGACATCAACATGTATTTCATGTTAATGGATTTCTTTAGATGCTTCTTTTTTCTGAGAGCGTACAAATGTGTGTACACTCTCAGAAAAAAAAAATGTTGAAAATGGGTGGAATTTCCCTTTAACCCATTGTAGACTATCTAACCTATAGTGTACTGGAAAACTTCAAATTATTGTGTAACATCACCAAACTTTGACATTTTTTGATACTGTACATACTGTACAGAACGCATATTGGTGTTCCCGTCAACTAGGGTAAAACTACCACTAGGGTTCCCGCCTACTATGGGTTAAGTCCATGGAAGGAGTTGTAATATTTTTCGGGCATTTTAAAGGATATAGTAAGTGGATTTGGGTGATTTGGGAAACCCTCTGGTCCCCGGTAGCAAGATGTGCACATGCACCTACAATGTGGGGAAGTGCAACAATGTGGTTTTAGTAGATATTGTCCCAAACAAGCCGATTATGGTTGGTGATTGTGTGTTAAACGCTGCAGTGCGGAGACAGAGCCGTTTATCAACTCTTCAGGTGCAACTCCAAAGTTTTGATTTGAAGCAGTGGTTTTCAACGTTTTTGTCATCAGGGCTCACTATTGATTTGGCTCACTATTGATTGATCTTCTACATTCTCTAGTTGTGTAGACTTGGGGCGAATTAAGATGATGAATATTTTAACTCTTGAGAGTGTAAAATGAAGCCAAATGGACCCACATTATGAAGATAGAGATGATATAAATGATCCATAGCAGAGTGAGAGAGATGTGTAGAGTTTAGACCAGGGGCGGATCTATTGGCATGGGCATGGGGGGGGGCAATGCCCCCCTAAATGCCCAGTCTGCCCCACCAAACACGATGCATGCAAAACAACCCAAGATATTTCAACTTAAATAATTAAAATGATTTGAGCCACTACTACTGCTACTAACTATACATACATATTGTGGCACCACTAAACCAACAGCATTTCATCATTGAAAACAGAAAACTCTCTGAGTCAGACCTTTAGCTTTATGCATGCTGTGTTTCTGTTGCAACTTCAACAACAACTGATGTTATTATTGACTTACTTTGCTTTACTTGACTAATAAAAGTCCTGCAACTGAAAATGGTATGGGTGCGAGAAATGGTATGGGTGCGACATCACCCATACCATTTTCTCCTGCCCCCACAATTGGGAAAATGTTACATCTGCCCCTGGTACATACAGTACCAGCGACAGCAAGCCCAGGTGGAGTCACCACTTCCTCCTCCTCCGCATATTAACCGTCACCAAGCTTTCTAAGTACAGTATGCACATAGAGTCCAGTCCAACAGTCGCTGAGCACTGACCCTTCTATCGGTCTAGAAGGGTCAGTGCTCAGTGACTGTTCCCTTCAGACTATACTGTATGAACGGACGGCGTCTGTGTGGGTTCAGCAGTGGCCTGGCATTGAACTGTGCAGTGTGAGTTGTTTAAGGTTGGAGGTGTGTGTGTGTGTGTGTATGTGTGTGTGTGTGTGTGTGTGTGTGTGTGTGTGTGTGTGTGTGTGTGTGTGTGTGTGTGTGTGTGTGTGTGTGTGTGTGTGTGTGTGTGAGCAACTATGCGTGTCTTTAGAGATACAGCGAGATCCAATTGAGTTGCGCAGTGACGTCACGACCCGGTTCCGGAAGTCTTTTCCTCATTCATTTTTCTCATAGACTTTTCGAAATGGTTAATAAAAACACGATCGCGACGCGGCCAAAGCCAACCCGGGTCGTGACAAATCATGACAACAAACACAATATCGTCATATAATATATAATTAGGAAGAAGTAGAAAACGGCATGATACAAGACTTTTTGTTTCGTTTTTCATCTTAGAAATTATTTTATTGTCACAAAAGTTTTGTGTGTGTCATCATGATTCGTCACGACTCGAGTTGGTTTTCTCCGCGGCGTAATCGTCTTGATATGAATTATTTCCGAAAAGTCTATGAGAAAAATGAATGGGGAAAAGACTTCTGGAACAGGGGGGTGACGTCACTGCGCAGCTCTATAGCGACCAACAACTAGTCTATGGTTGCAATATGCCCTTATACCCTAACCAAACAAGCCCTATCCAATTCCCTTACCCTAACCATACCCTAACCATTACCATAACCAAACCCTATCCTATCCTGGGACATGGGATTAACGCCATGAAGTATGTGGCCTAGAATCGAATCAAACCTAGTCATGACTAAGTTGCAGCTAGTCATGACTAAGTTGCAACTAAGTTGCGACTAAGTTGCAACCAAGTTGTGACTAAGTTGCAACCAAGTTGTGACTAAGTTGCAACCAGGTTGTGACTAAGTTTGCAACCAGGTTGTGACTAAGTTGCAACCAGGTTGTGACTAAGTTGCAACCAGGTTGTCAACTAAGTTGCAACCAGGTTGTGACTAAGTTGCAACCAGGTTGTGACTAAGTTGCAACCAGGTTGTGACTAAGTTGCAACCAGGTTGTGACTAAGTTGCAACCAGGTTGTGACTAAGTTGCAACCAGGTTGTGACTAAGTTGCAACCAGGTAGTGACTAAGTTGCAACCAGGTTGAGACTAAGTTGCAACCAGGTTGAGACTAAGTTGCAACCAGGTCGTGACTAAGTTGCAACCAGGTCGTGACTAAGTTGCAACCAGGTTGAGACTAAGTTGCAACCAGGTTGTGACTAAGTTGCAACCAGGTCGTGACTAAGTTGCAACCAGGTTGAGACTAAGTTGCAACCAGGTTGTGACTAAGTTGCAACCAGGTCGTGACCAGTGATGGGCAAGTTACTGGGAAAATGTAGTAACCTACACTACTTGTTACTCTCGATAAAATGTAGCTAAGCTACACAACAAGCTATCCCTAGTAAATTGTAGCAAGATACACTACAAGCTACATGACAAAAGTAGCTTTGTAGCTTGCTACATCAACACTAGATATATAAAAATATATATCTCAACTTAATGTACAACTTTCTGAATAATAATCATAATAATAAAATAATATCAACAAATGTGTATTATGTATTTTAGAGGGATGTATATTTTAGGTTTTCTACCCATTAAAAATGAGCGGAATTTGAAAATGTGTGCGGGAAAATGTAGTAAGCTACAATCCTACAAGCTACTCGAAAATGTAGTGTAGCTTCACTACAAGCTATTCCCAGAGCAAATGTAGTAAGCTACACTACAAGTTACGGGAAAATGTAGTTAAGCTATGTAGCTTAGCTAATTGTAACAAGCTACTGCCCATCACTGGTCGTGACTAAGTTGCAACCAGGTAGTGACTAAGTTGCAACCAGGTCGTGACTAAGTTGCAACCAGGTCGTGACTAAGTTGCAACCAGGTAGTGACTAAGTTGCAACCAGGTAGTGACTAAGTTGCAACCAGGTCGTGACTAAGTTGCAACCAGGTCGTGACTAAGTTGCAACCAGGTCGTGACTAAGTTGCAACCAGGTCGTGACTAAGTTGCAACCAGGTTGTGACTAAGTTGCAACCAGGTTGTCAACTAAGTTGCAACCAGGTTGTGACTAAGTTGCAACCAGGTTGTGACTAAGTTGCAACCAGGTTGTGACTAAGTTGCAACCAGGTTGTGACTAAGTTGCAACCAGGTTGTGACTAAGTTGCAACCAGGTTGTGACTAAGTTGCAACCAGGTAGTGACTAAGTTGCAACCAGGTCGAGACTAAGTTGCAACCAGGTCGTGACTAAGTTGCAACCAGGTCGTGACTAAGTTGCAACCAGGTTGAGACTAAGTTGCAACCAGGTTGTGACTAAGTTGCAACCAGGTTGTGACTAAGTTGCAACCAGGTCGTGACTAAGTTGCAACCAGGTAGTGACTAAGTTGCAACCAGGTCGTGACTAAGTTGCAACCAGGTCGTGACTAAGTTGCAACCAGGTAGTGACTAAGTTGCAACCAGGTCGTGACTAAGTTGCAACCAGGTCGTGACTAAGTTGCAACCAGGTCGTGACTAAGTTGCAACCAGGTCGTGACTAAGTTGCAACCAGGTCGTGACTAAGTTGCAACCAGGTCGTGACTAAGTTGCAACCAGGTCGTGACTAAGTTGCAACCAGGTAGTGACTAAGTTGCAACCAGGTCGTGACTAAGTTGCAACCAGGTCGTGACTAAGTTGCAACCAGGTCGTGACTAAGTTGCAACCAGGTCGTGACTAAGTTGCAACCAGGTCGTGACTAAGTTGCAACCAGGTCGTGACTAAGTTGCAACCAGGTCGTGACTAAGTTGCAACCAGGTTGTCAACTAAGTTGCAACCAGGTTGTCAACTAAGTTGCAACCAGGTTGTGACTAAGTTGCAACCAGGTTGTGACTAAGTTGCAACCAGGTTGTGACTAAGTTGCAACCAGTTGTGACTAAGTTGCAACCAGGTTGTGACTAAGTTGCAACCAGGTAGTGACTAAGTTGCAACCAGGTTGAGACTAAGTTGCAACCAGGTCGTGACTAAGTTGCAACCAGGTCGTGACTAAGTTGCAACCAGGTCGTGACTAAGTTGCAACCAGGTTGTGACTAAGTTGCAACCAGGTCGTGACTAAGTTGCAACCAGGTAGTGACTAAGTTGCAACCAGGTCGTGACTAAGTTGCAACCAGGTAGTGACTAAGTTGCAACCAGGTAGTGACTAAGTTGCAACCAGGTCGTGACTAAGTTGCAACCAGGTCGTGACTAAGTTGCAACCAGGTCGTGACTAAGTTGCAACCAGGTCGTGACTAAGTTGCAACCAGGTCGTGACTAAGTTGCAACCAGGTCGTGACTAAGTTGCAACCAGGTCGTGACTAAGTGTGCAACCAGGTCGTGACTAAGTTGCAACCAGGTCGTGACTAAGTTGCAACCAGGTCGTGACTAAGTTGCAACCAGGTCGTGACTAAGTTGCAACCAGGTAGTGACTAAGTTGCAACCAGGTCGTGACTAAGTTGCAACCAGGTCGTGACTAAGTTGCAACCAGGTCGTGACTAAGTTTTTGCCATAGGCAGACTAGGCAGGTACGCCATGAGGGGGCGACCATGGGGGAGGGGGGCTACCATCAGACATGCTTCAAAAGGATCCCAGGCTAATAAGCCTCATATGGATAAATACATTATTGTCTTCTATAACTAGAATTGAAGATTTATAACACATTAAATGTGTTATTTAGTTTAAAAATAGTTCATTTTACAGGAGATCTTCCCTGGAGCCCCCCCTTCTGGGTCCGTTTGGTAAGGGGGGGCTCCAGGGAAAATCTTGCCTAGGGCTCCAAATTGCTTAGAAACGCCACTGGTTGGTCCCTACTGGATCTGGCCCTTCCTGCTGTGTGTGGACTGGACTGGACTAGACTAGACTAGACTAGACTGGACTGGACTGGACTGGACTGGACTGGACTGGACTAGACTAGACTAGACTAGACTAGACTAGTCCTGGTTGGACTGGGTTGGACTGGACTGGACTGGACTTGACTGGGCTGGGTTGGATTGGACTGGACTGGACTGGACTGGACTGGACTGGACTGGACTGGACTGGACTAGAATGGGCTAGACTAGACTAGACTAGACTAGACTAGACTAGACTAGACTAGACTAGACTAGACTAGACTAGACTAGACTAGACTGGACTGGACTGGACTGGACTGGACTGGACTAGACTGTCAGAGTGTGATGTTTCAGTGTGTTCCATTAGCGTTGTGGTGCAGAGTGTAAACGCTAGCCATAAAGGAGACCATAAAGCAGGACCCTACAGGACACACGCACGCACGCATGCACGCACACACGCACGCACGCACGCACACGCGCACACACACACACAAGGCCATGATTACCCTTACAATGTCTGCGTTGCCGCAGCAACCGCCAGGGATCTCTGGGGCTAATGCGGAATTTATGTCCAGTCAAACTGGCATTGTGTGTGTGTGTGTGTGTGTGTGTGTGTGTGGTGTGTGTGTGTTGTTGTGTGTGTGTGTGTGTGTGTGTGTGTGTGTGTGTGTGTGTGTGTGTGTGTGTGTGTGTGTGTGTGTGTGTGTGTGACTAATGAGGGCCAAAATGTCCTCCAAAGTACTGTAGAATATGACAGATTCATGAGTATCAACATCCAGTGTATAAAATGTACTGGATTCAAGATCTACTTAAAGTACTTAAATTACTTAAAGTACTGATCATGCGTATAACATTAACACAATTCCACACCTTGTATAACTGTACTGTATACTATGTATAGGAACCGTTTGAAAGCAGCAGATCTACAAGCTCACAATGTGTCACATTGTGAAGCTTAATTTGTGAGCTTGCAGATCGTCTAGATCAGGGGTTTTCAACCAGTGGTCCGGGACCACCAGTGAAAATGGAAAATGAAACCAAATAGACCCTTGCAGGTCCATTTGGTTTTCATGATTACACTCTCAAGAGTTGAAATATCCATCAGTCTACACAACTAGAGAATGTAGAAGATTAATGGTATGTTTTCCTGGAAATGTGGACAAAAGCAAAATAATATGGGGATGAAAATGTCATCAAATGGTGGTCCGTACGTGGCTCAATTGCTGAGTAAATAGTGGGCCCTGGTCTCACAAACGTTGAAAACCACTGGTCTAGATGACAAAGAGTGTATAGAGCTGAATCTGCCAAGTAACTTTTTTTTCTCAGTGGAGTACATTAAAGTAAAAAAATGTACCTTCGGAATGCAGTGGATGTAAAAGTACTAAAAATGTATGAACGGACGGCGTCTGTGTGGGTTCAGCAGTGGCTTGGCATTGAACTGTGCAGTGTGAGTTGTTTAAGGTGTGTGTGTGTGTGTGTGGTGTGTGTGTGTGTGTTGTGTGTGTGTGTGTGTGTGTGTGTGTGTGTGTGTGTGTGTGTGTGTGCGTGTGTGTGTGCGTGTGCGCGCGTGCGTGCGTGCGTGCGTGCGCGCGCGCCAAATGCGTGTGTGCATGGGGCTGGTCACACATCAGTGTTCTCAAAGGCTATCATTTTGGTGGAGGACTACTCCTAGTTGGAACATTAGCTGTGTGTGTGTGTGTGTGTGTGTGTGTGTGTGTGTGTGTGTGTGTGTGTGTGTGTGTGTGTGTGTGTGTGTGTGTGTGTTGTGTGTGTGTGTGTGTGTGTGGTGGGGGGGTGTGGGGGGGGGGGTGTGTGGGGGTGTGTGTGGGGGTGTGTGTGTGTGTGTGTGTGCGCGTGCGCGTGCATGTGTGTGTGTGTGTGTGTGTGCGTGTGGATCGTTAACTGCAGTGTGTGTGTGCGTGTGCGGAGGAGGAGTGTGTGAATATCATCTTCCATTCCTCGCTGACACGCTCCACTCCATTAAGTGTTGGATGCCGGCAGCCGGGTCTTGGCACATTCTCAGACACTTGTTGAATGTCAGGGTTCTACACTGGTTTTTGCACATTCCGACTTTCGGCCGGGGCTGTGACGTCACGTCCTCCTTTTTTGAATGGGTTTCAATGGGAACGTCCGGCTACTTCAGGGGTTTTCAACTTTTTTGACCACCATTTATTCAGCATTTGAGCCACAGACCACCATTTGATTACATTTTCATACCAAAGACCTAAAATTAAAGAATTCTTTTGGTTTTGTCCACAATTCCAGGCTGTATTTTGCCAACAAAACAGAATAAACTTCTTAAGTGGTGCTAATTCATATGATGAATATTTTAACTCTTGAGGGTGTAAAAATGTATTAGGCAAGTAAGTAAATAATAACATCAGTTGTTGTTGAAGTTGCAACAGACACGCAGCATGCATAAAGCTAAAGGTCTGACTCAGAGATTTTTCTGTTTTCAATGATGCAATGCTGTTGGTTTAGTGGTGAGACAACTGTTGTTAGTTAGTAGCAGTAGTAGTGTTTCAAATCATTTTAAATATAAGCACTTTAATTTGAAATATCTTGGGCTGTTTTGCATGCCATCATGTTTGGTGGGCCAGTCTGGAAATTTAGGGGGGCATTGCCCCCCATGCACATGCCTAGATCCGCCCCTGCTCCAATGTAACATACCTGGCTGAGGACTTTCACTGACTCACTGACTCTTGTGTTTGCATTGCTAATGGACAGCTTGACAACATTAGGTCAGCCAGGTGAGTAATTAATATCCTTGCTGAGCCTTGAGGCCCTCAGGAGTCAGGACTAGTCTTGTACCAGACCTTTTTTTTCCATTACATTGTAGTTCAAATTCTACTTCAACGTAACTCCATCTGGCACGAGTTGTGGGCGTGGTTTATGAAGGTTGAAATACTGTCAAGGCTTCTGATTTGTTTGGGGGGGAAAACAGTTTAACTTCATTGGAACAACATCCAATCAGAAACAATAGCCTATTTAAGATTGATCCAACATGCACCCTGGGAAACTGGTGCACTTTTGAGACTGATAAAGTTGCGGAAGTGACTGTATTTATAGTCCCCAGAGAAACAACCCTATTCAGTCCTCACTAGCGACTTGACTTGTTCACTCTGATTTTCAGAAAAAATGATTCCAACGAATAAAGCAGTTGGATAAGTGTGCCAAGTGCACACAATTTCATCTTTTAAACATTTACAACAGCTTTGCGAGCACAAAGGGATAATTAAAATGTTTCCGTGGGGTATTCATTTTCGGGAGCACCGCATTGTGACTAATGGCAACTTCCGGCAGTTAGAAGTTAACTAACCAGAAGTCCCGACTTCCGTCAGTCGTTTTGGGGCACCGTGAATCCAGGCTCTCATCTCGCAGCGTGGATGAGAGCCTGGAGATCGAGGCTATCCAACATGCGATGAATGGCTCTGTGCTTGATATATAATCCTCGCGGCCGTCCGACCCTCTCCTCGGATGGCAAAACGCAGCTCTTGGCGTTGTGTTAAAAAACGTAAACGAGAGGTTCGCTGTAGAGGAGCGTCACCATGTAAACAGACTTCATCGCCTGTGGTGCGAAGCGACACGGGCGATGAAGCCGCCCCCATACCATTTTCTCTTGCCCCTTGATATATTCTCTTGATATTTTGTATAGAATCTAGACTAGAGTCAGGTCCAAGTATACAATGTGAGGCCAGTACTTGTGTATTTTTACTATGAAGTGCATTGTGAATTCCGTGACTTCTACATGACAGTACATGAGTACAACATGCTAGTAGTTCAGTACAAGCTGTTCCTGATCCTCAGTATATCCAGACAGAGAGACTCTGACATTCTGAGCCGACGGGGTCGATGGGTATTAGCCAATCAGAGATCTCTCTTGTCTATTGATACGTCTGGTGACATTCATAAACCCAATGAGTGGTGATGGATCTGATAGGAAAGGTTTCAGATGCTTCAGATATCATCAGCCATTATCAGGACCACATGCAGTCTAAAGCCAGCATGGAGCCTCCTACATGTTGACCAGGGCCGGATGTAACATTTCCCACGGGGAGGTAGTTATGTGACCCAAAAGATTTTTGTCTTGCACAGTACTTATATTAGGCAAGTAAGCATCAGTAATAACTGATCATCAGTTATTACTGATGTATTACATCAGTAACAACAGCATATAAGAGTTATAACAGCATGCATAACAGCATGCATAAAGCTAAAGGTCTGACTCAGAGAGTTTTCTGTTTTCAATGATGAAATGCTGTTGGTTTAGTGGTGACACAGCTGTAGCAGTAGTAGTGTTTCAAATCATTTTAAAATATAGGCACTTTAATTTGAAATACCTTTGAAATTTGGGTTGTTTTGCATGCCATCATGTTTGGTGGGACAGTCAGGGCATTTAGGGGGGCATTGCCTGGTCTCATTGTGATGCAGGCAATAAGGTAGATTGTCATTGTACGGCAGGCGGTATAAGTAGATTTGTGCCTGGTATAATTGTGATGCAGGCGGTAGGTAGATTGTTGCCTGGTCTCATTGTGCTGTAGGTAGATTGTTGCCTGGTCTCATTGTGCTGTAGGTAGATTGTTGCCTGGTCTCATTGTGCTGTAGGTAGATTGTTGCCTGGTCTCATTGTGCTGTAGGTAGATTGTTGCCTGGTCTCATTGTGCTGTAGGTAGATTGTTGCCTGGTCTCATTGTGCTGTAGGTAGATTGTTGCCTGGTCTCATTGTGCGGTAGGTAGATTGTTGCCTGGTCTCATTGTGCTGTAGGTAGATTGTTGCCTGGTCTCATTGTGCTGTAGGTAGATTGTTGCCTGGTCTCATACGGCAGGTAGATTCATGCCTGGTCTCATTGTGATGCAGGGACTGTCGTTGGCGTTGTTCTGCACGTTGCCGCCTGCTGCTGCTGCTGATGCCGAATCAATCAGGCTGTGTTTCCTGTCTGGATAATCAGGGGGTAGAGTAGACATCTGGAGGACAGGCGGAGAGACAGAGAGAGAAACACTAGAAACAACAACATCAAGTAGCTCCGTAAGGAGCTGTGATGTGAGGACTGAGAGGACGAAGCCTCGCCGTATCCATGTCTGAAGTACTGAAGGGCGGATGTAACATTTCCCAATTGGGGGGGCGGGGGGCAGGAGAAAATGGTATGGGTGCGACTTCAGCGCCCGTGGTGCGAAGCGACACGGGTGTTGAAGTCGCACACATACCTACTGTATAAGTCGCACCCAAGTCCTTTTTGTTACAGGAGTTTTATTAGGCAATTAAAGCATAAATAATACCATCAGTTGTTGTTGAAGTTGCAACAGACACGCAGCATGCATAAAGCTAAAGGTCTGACTCAGAGAGTTTTCTGTTTTCAATGATGAAATGCTGTTGGTTTAGTGGTGACACAGCTGTAGTTAGTAGCAGTGGTAGTGTTTCAAATCATTTTAAATACAAGCACTTTGATTTGAAATATCTTGGGTTGTTTTGCATGCCATCATGTTTGGTGGGACAGTCTGGGAATTTAGGGGCCGATATTGCCCCCCATACCCATGCCTAGATCCGCCCCTACCGTCTTATCATTATTGTCAGCATTGGCTGGTATTCTCGAACACTATGTAGCCAGGTATGGTGTAAGTCTTCTCATTGGCTGCATGGCAGCCAGTCAGGTCTGGGGCCTTGTGTGTAGGCCAAAAGCCTGTACCACCAGACCTGGCCCTGGGCCTGGGCCTACCAAATAATTACCCATAATAATTAAAACCGGCCATCAAATCATGATGAACAAAGCAGGGGACTCAGTACAGTACACATTTTTAATTGGTGGGGTTAGGTGATTTCTGGTCTTTTTGAATTGTGGGTATTTTAGCTCCAAACAAGATATTTGGGCCACTACTTGATTTTATAAAACTTAGGTGGCACCCATGTGACAGGAGTTTCAACCTGAGTGATTGGAGAGGAGAGTGGCAAAAGGGAGAGGGAGGAGGAATAGATTATCTCTGGTATTACATGTAAAGCCTGCCACAGAGTGGCGTAAAATACAAGCGTGAGTATCAGTATAGTATACTATTAACTTAGTGTCCTGTATACTTAGTGTCCTGAACGCGTTTTGGTGTTTTATCTGTTGAAAAATAGCAGATCAACAAGCTCATGTCGCGCCACCAAGTGGCGCGACATGAGCTTGTTGTTCTGCTATTTTTGAAAAATTGTGAAAATGTGCTGCAAATCTCTGAATACATTATTTTGGAAGCAAACATTTTATCTCAATTTTTCGCTTCTGGGGAACCCCCGAGAACAACATGTTTTCAGATGGCGGTCTGCAGCCAAATATGGATAATTCTGGTGGTCCTTGGCTAGAAATATGTTAGCATCACTGACACAGGAACACAGGTTTTTCAGAAAAACTAGAATCTAGTGTCAGAAACTATAGAATCTAGTGTCAAAAACTCGATTCTAGCGTCAGAAAGTAGATTCTAGTGTCAAAAAGTAGATCCTAGCATCAGAAACTATCATTTAGTGTCAAAAACTAGAATCTAGTGTAGGAAACTACTGTAGAATCTAGCGTCAAAAGCTAGAATGTTGCTGCAGCTATAATCTGGTGTCAGGAACTACTGTATAATCTGGTGTCAGAAACTCGAATCGAGGGTCAGGACACAATGGGTTAAAAAAAACAAACTGCATTGGAGGGAGAGGAACTTCAAGGTGAAATGTAGAAAATGGGGCATCTGTGACAAAAATCAAGGACATTATGCATCATGTCACAGGAATCAAGGTAGATTGATGCCCAATGTGTTTTGGGGTGGAATTCTCCTTTAAACTACCTCTTCCCATGCAGAGCAGCGACATGGAGTGAGATTCACTCCATTAGTGAAGAATAGACAGGGTAGAAATCAGGGGCGGATGTAACATGAACCCATTTGGGGGGGCAAGAGAACATGTTGGAGGGGCAAGAGAAAATGGTATGGGTGCGGCTTCATCGCCCGTGCTATACCATTTTTGGTTACAGGACTTTTATTAGTCAAGTAAAGCATCGATAATAACATCAGTTGTTGTTGAAGTCCCAACAGACACACAGCATGCATAAAGCTAAAGGTCTGACTCAGAGAGTTTTCTGTTTTCAAGGATGAAATGCTGTTGGGTTAGTGGTGCCAAAATTGTAGTTAGTAGCAGCAGTAGTGTTTGAAATCATTTTAAATATAAGCACTTTAATTTGAAATATCTTGGGTTGTTTTGCATGGCATCGTGTTTGGGGGGGCAGACTGGGTATTTAGGGGGGCATTGCCCCCCCATGCCCATGCCTAGATCCCCCCGGTAGAAATGAGCGGTAGGTTCCAGTGGGTGTGTACGACTGTACGCACAGTACAGTGACTGGTAATACCTTTATTATGCCAAACCATACATTATGCAGAAAGCTGTGCACGTGTCTGTGTGTGTGTCTGTGGGGGTGTGAGATTTATGTAAATTAAATATAGATGCTTCATTGTTCCTTTCCGATGATGATATACATAGCGCCCACGCATGACACCACCTACACACGCACACACGTATGCACGCACACACACACACACACACACACACACACACACACACACACACACACACACACACACACACACACACACACACACACACACACACACACACACACACACACACACACACACACGCACTTGATTAGAAACACTACTACTGCTACTAACTAACTACAGCTGTGTCACCACTAAACCAACAGCATTTCATCATTGAAAACAGAAAACTCTGAGTCAGACCTTTAGCTTTATGCATGCTGCGTGTCTGTTGCAACTTCAACAACAACTGATGTTATTATTGATGCTTTACTTGACTAATAAACCAGAAATGGCATACCATACCATTTTCCCCTGCCGCACCAATTGGGAAATGTTACCTCCGCCCCTGTAGGGGTATCTAACATTCTAAAACACTGTGGGCCTATACTATATGTCACAGGACTACATGGTATTTTTGGGGTTTCTTTAACAAGGCCAACTGGGAAATGACTCACTAAAGTCAGCGACACGAAGCAGTGCCTTTTATACAGACTGAGTCATATCACTATGGGCTGCGTCCAAAACGTTGAACTAAAGTCTGAGAAAATAGCAGTAAATGGCACTGTTTTGACAAGTTTGTAAGACTATATGGTATTAGGTTACAGTGTTGGGCAGTAAAGTAATTAAATATTACATATTACTGTAATATTATTGCCACCTTTTCCAGCAAAAGTAAAGGTATCATATTACTCTTCCAAAATGTGTAAATAAGTAATTCTTCCAAAACACGCCTCATTACTTATTACTTTTGAGCTTGTTGTTGCATGAACAGATTTACAAGCTATCAACACATAACGACAGAGATCTGCAGTAGTTTGTAGATCCTAATCCACCACAGCATTCTGCACACATGACCTACACTACAAGATGTCTCTAAACACATTGTGTTGTACATCTCTATTCTTTAACACATGACCTACACTACAAGTTGTCTCTAAACACATTGTGTTGTACATCTCTATTCTTTAACACATGACCTACACTACAAGTTGTCTCTAAACACATTGTGTTGTACATCTCTATTCTTTAACACATGACCTACACTACAAGTTGTCTCTAAACACATTGTGTTGTACATCTCTATTCTTTAACACATGACCTACACTACAAGTTGTCTCTAAACACATTGTGTTGTACATCTCTATTCTTTAACACATGACCTACACTACAAGTTGTCTCTAAACACATTGTGTTGTACATCTCTATTCTTTAACACATGACCTACACTACAAGTTGTCTCTAAACACATTGTGTTGTACATCTCTATTCTTTAACACATGACCTACACTACAAGATGTCTCTAAACACATTGTGTTGTACATCTCTATTCTTTAACACATGACCTACACTACAAGTTGTCTCTAAACACATTGTGTTGTACATCTCTATTCTTTAACACATGACCTACACTACAAGTTGTCTCTAAACACATTGTGTTGTACATCTCTATTCTTTAACACATGACCTACACTACAAGATGTCTCTAAACACATTGTGTTGTACATCTCTATTCTTTAACACATGACATACACTACAAGTTGTCTCTAAACACATTGTGTTGTACATCTCTATTCTTTAACACATGACCTACACTACAAGTTGTCTCTAAACACATTGTGCCGTACATCTCTATTCTTTAACACATGGCCTACACTACAAGTTGTCTCTAAACACATTGTGTTGTACGTCTCTAATCTTTCCATTTTCTCCTGCCCCTCCAATTGGAAAATGTTACATCCGCCCCTGTACAGCATACAGTATGTATATGGTCTGTGTTCCTTCACCCACAGATTTGAATCCCTGTCAGTCCCCAGGCCTCATGTTGAGGTTTAAATCCTCAGACAAATCCCCCACCCTGTCCCCTCTAGTATGGGTCTGTTTCACAGCCCTAAAGGGGCTTTACACTTTGGTTCTTTGGCCTTTTGTGTGTCATATTTATACTATATTTCATTTATTTATTCTATGAATTATGTATAGCACTGATCCCAACGATTTGGCCATAATCCCTCCACAGACCCACACACACCCCAACGCAGCTGCGACCAACACAGAAACACGCGACCCTGAACCTACTGTATATTCAAATATATTCAATGTATTCGAATGGTTTTACTTTCTTGGGAAAACTCACGTTTCCATTGTCAAAGCACAACACAACAGTACAACAATGCAGTTTTCTGTTTTCTATGATGAAATGCTGTTGGTTTAGTGGTGACACAGCTGTAGTTAGTTAATAGCAGTAGTAGTGTTTCAAATAATAATTTAATAATAATTTTAAATATAAGCACTTGAATTTGAAATATCTTGTTGTTTTGCATGCCATCGTGTTTGGTGGGGCAGTCTGGGCATTTAGGGGGGCATTGCCCCCCCATACCTAGATCCACCTGTGTCGCGACATGCTGTATGCCGCGGTCGCAAATTGATTTCGCCCCGACTGTAAATCTGGCTGCTGTGTTTGCACATTGTTGTACTTCACCCAGCAGAGATGGGAGTTGTTGTTGTTTTTTTTTTTTTCATGTCATTAGTCATGTTATGATGAATTCTCTGTGGGTGAATGTAGTCTGTGGGAAGTATACTGTGTGTGTGTGTGTGTGTGTGTGTGTTGTGTGTGTGTGTGTGTGTGTGTGTGTGTGTGTGTGTGTGGTGTGTGTGTGTGTGTGTGTGTGTGTGTGATGTCTCCGTGGTTCAGTAGACAGATGGTCAGGAGGAGTGGGTCGCTTTACACTTCGTTTTGGAGAGACGGCCAAATCCATTTGCCACCGCGGCGGCCGGCGCGGCGGTTTTTATAACAGTCGACCGCTTTCCCTACTAAACCTAATACAACATTTCCACAGGGTTTAAACCAATAAAGATGAGTAAGATTAGTTATCTCAGACATTAGATCTTTTGGGTCATTAGCCTGTTTTGTTTCAGTGTATTTGAATTTCTATAGTATCTAATAAAAAAGGGGGGAGGGGACTTTGTAGGGGACTTTTCTTCAACAAAGATGGCGAAAGCAAACATTCTCTGTTTTGTACTCATACATAATGTTGTAAGATACAAAACATGGAAGTCTTATACCACAAACCTAAACATAACCTCAGTAAAAGTTGTGCCTAACCTTAAAGCGGAAGTCCACCCATTTTCAACATTCTAATATGTCATTAGTATACCCTAGAGGTGCTGGGTGGACATGATAAAAAAGTTCCCCCATTCTGTGTTCCCAAGAAATGGAGGTCTGAAGAAAACCACTAACATGGTGAAACATCTTGATGACATCATCAGATGTATTTTCACCATGCTAATGGACGCTTCTTTTTTCTGAGAGCGTACAAATGGAACCAAATGAACCCGTCAGGGTTTCATTTGGTTGCATTTGTACACTATCAGAAAAAATGTTGAAAACCGGTGGAATTCCCCCAGCATAGATATACTTAAATAATGCAAAAGAAATGACACTAACCGTATAGCATTTTATGGTACACAGGATTAGTGCAATGGAAGTGTGTGGACTAGAATCCAACCAGACATGGACGCAGGGGGAGAGGAAGTTTGCAGTAAAACAATGGATTCTAAGGATTAATACGACATTTCCACATGGTTTAAACTAATATGAAAGATAAAGTAGGATTAATTCTCTCAGATAGAAGCAATTTTTTGGGTCTTCAGCTTGTTTTGACTCAGAATGTGTCTTTGTTTTGGGGTTTCTATAGTACCTGGCGAAAGAAATAGCAAAAAGTAATATTTAAATGAATTAAGTATTGACAAGGGGCAGTCTAGCTTTATTACTTTTTTGAGAGTAATACATTATTGTGAGCAGGGGCGAATGTAGCATTTTCCAATTGGTGGGGCAGGAGAAAATAATAATAACATCAGTTGTTGTTGAAGTTGCAACAGACGCGCAGCATGCATAAAGCTAAAGGTCTGACTCAGAGAGTTTTCTGTTTTCAGTGATGAAATGCTGTTGGTTTAGTGCTGACACAGCTGTAGTTAGTTAGTAGCAGCAGTAGTGATTCATAATCATTTTCTTTTTAATATCTTGGGTTGTTTTGCATGCCATCATGTTTGATGGGGCAGACTGGGCATTTAGGGGGGCATTGCATCCAACCCCCCCCCCCCCCCCCCCCCACCCCATGCCTAGATCCGCCCCTGATTGTAAATATCTTGACAACACTAATAATGGTACCAACTTCCTTTGACTGACAGAAGATAGATGTCTTCCCTCATAGGCTGTCTCACACACACACACACACAACACACACACACACACACACACACACACACACACACACACACACACACACACACACACACACACACACACACACACACACACACACACAGTGCTGTCAGGGTGCGATGGCAGCATCAAAAAGCTTTCCAGATAGATAGATATACACAATGCAGGCAATTCATCTCATTACACACATATATTATGCATACACACACACACACACACATGTGGCGTGTGGGCAAGCATAATGAACATGCATGTGCACATGCACGCGCACACACACACACACACACACACACACACACACTGTTACCTTGCAAGCATAATCCTATAATGGACACGCCGTATTCATGAGACATGAACCAATTCCAGCACACACACACATACACACACACACACACAGTACACACACACACACACACACACACACACACACACAACACACACACACACACACACACACACACACACACACACACACACACACACACACACACTCCAGTATGTGGAGGAATGATTGCAGTGGTGAGAAGTATCTCTGAGCTCATTTTGTATTTAAAGGACCACTTCACTACGTTTCAGTTTATTTTTATATAACCAGTGGTGTGTAGTGGAGGGGGGGGGGGGGGGGGGGGCCGCGGAGGGGACCACCACTGCTCATATCTAAAAAAAAAATTGGGGCAAAAGTACGCCTATGTTTTTGTCATTACTTTTATCGATACAATTGTACACAGATCTTTCTCAATATGCTATACTTGTTTGCGTGTCTGTGTGTGTTGCGCAGGTGCACGCAAATACGCATGCAAATGCGAGTGTGCATGCACATGTCTTAAAGGGGAATACAAATGGAACCAAATTAACCCGTTAGGTTTCATTTGGTTGCATTTGTACTGTACGCTCTCAGAAAAAATGTTGATAATGGGTGGAATTCCCCTTTAAAAGCCTAGGTAGTTGGGGTTTAAAGGTCTTGTAAACCTAACCTAGTGTAACGCAGGGGTCAGCAACCTGCGGCTCAGGAGCCGCATGCGGCAGAACACAGCCCTAGTGGCTCCCTGGATGTAGCATTATTACATACACACACTGGGGTGATCCACACCAAAATAATATAAACATTTCAGTCACCCAAAACGCTTTTTGGGTGACTGAAATGCCAGTTAAAGTAGCACTTGGCCATGTCAAAAAAGCCCAGCAGTTATCAGAGGTGGAGCTTTCAATCTGAACCACCCATTGTCAAAGGTTTACTCAGTTTACTATGTCATTAATATACCTTAGAGATGCTGTGTGGACTAGAAATGGAGTTCTGTAAAACATAGGTTGTGTTTCACCATGTTAATGATTTTTCTTTGAGGACCTTTTTTTCTGAGAGTGTGCAAATGGAACCAAATGGACCCGCCAGGGTCCATTTGGTTCACATTTGCACACTCTCAGGGAAGAAATAATAAAATGCGGCTCCAGAGAGATTTTGAATTTAATTTTGGGTCGAAAATGGCTCTTTCAACATCTTGGGTTGCCGACCCCTGTTGTAACCCTTTGGTGTCATCCCACTCACAGTCAACTGTCTGTGTATTGAGTTGTGCTTGAAATGTTGACTGCAATTCTGCAAAATGTTAATAAATACGTCAATCAATAAATCAATCAATCAGGGTTTGGGATGCTGAGATTCAGATTCTCCATCTGATGCAGATGTGTTGAAACAGCGCCCCCTGGTGGCTCATAGAAGCACCTGCCACTCATTCATTATTTGTTCAGTGATTTTGAAAGCACATTTGTAGTCATGCAGTCTTTTGAATGAATCTTAACTTAGTTTCCAGTCCTATTTTCAATCAACTGAAATGCATTAGAGTTAGTCATGGTTTAGTGGACTAATTGTCATGTGATTTTACCAGTCTAACTTCTACATTTGACTATAAAATACGTATTTTGACAAGTCTTGGTGTTGTGATGGTATGGTTGATTCTTACACTTGGTGGCATGATGAAGATGGGAGATGTACAATCTCACAGCGCATTGACCTTTGATGCGTTGTGAGCTTACAGATGCTATTTTCAGTGCACAAATCACTTCGCTTTTTCACAGTAGTTATCTTGTCCACTAGTCTCTCCTCCTTAACCTGTGTGTGTGTGTGTGTGTGTGTGTGTGTGGTGTGTGTGTGTGTGTGTGTGTGTGTGTGTGTGTGTGTGTTGTGTGTGTGTGTGTGTGTGTGTGTGTGTGTGTGTGTCTGTGTGTGGTGTGTGTGTGTCTGTGTGCGTGCGTGTGCGTGTGCGTGCGCGTGCGCGTGCGTGTGCGTGTGTGATTCAGGGTATTGGAGTTTGTCTTCAGTTGTCTTTATGCTGTGAATGACTGAGGCATGGATGGTCAGCTCACATTGTACATTAGAAGGTTTCCATCTACAGGCAGAAGTGGGGAAGTGCAGATCAGTGTGTCTGAGCAGTGCATGAGATATTGTGAAAGTCTCTCTCTCTCTCTCTCTCTCTCTCTCTCTCTCTCTCTCTCTCATCTCTCTCTCTCTCCTCTCTCTCTCTCTCTCCTCTCTCTCTCTCTCTCTCTCTCTCTCTCTCTCTCCCCCCCCCCCCCTCCCTCGGTGATTATTTGGTTCAGATGGGGTTTGCATGTTAATAAATGTCCAACAAAAGTATCAATCAATCAATCACTCAATCAGCATTCTACTCGACACTGCCCAGATGAAGGTAGAAGGAGGGAACTGATGAGTTCAATACTAGTTACCACAATCTGTTGTCTGGAGCCGCATGTTCTACCTGTGTCCCCTAGAGTAGAAAAAACATGCAGTAATCCTGGGCTCTAGACTGCCCAGCCCCTGGCCAGCCGGGGCACCCGATGGAGGGGACAGCACTTGGTTGGAATAACGTGTTCCTTCCACAACGCTACGTCCAACCAGGGAAACTCCCCCCTGTCAGGTGAAAAGAAGGCAGCTTGGACTAGAGTTCTCAAACTCTGCCCGAACCCGATGAAGACCAAACCCGAACAGGCCTGACCCGACGTTTAGGGCCGGGTCGGGCCTAAAATCTATGCTAATCATTAGGGCCGAGTCAGGCCTTGGGCTCCATGGAAAAATAATGTATATTGATTTTTTATTTTATTATAGTAAAGACAATAGTTCTTTTCTGCATTTACCTATTATGAAAAGTGTGCTGATTGGCCTTTCATTTTTACTCTGTAGCGAATTCTCAAATTATGTGTTTCCAACCAGTGCCTTGAGGCAAAGACGACCTCACAGGCTCACACTAGGCAAAGTGTGACTAAGATTTTTGATATTTGTGTCTGCTTGGTTGACTCCATCGGTGGAGTGTGTTGCGTGGGTTGACCTTTAACCTGCACCCCCCCCCCCTCTCTCTCTCTCTCTCTCTCTCTCTCTCTCTCTCTCTCTCTCTCTCTCTCTCTCTCTCTCTCTCTCTCTCTCTCTCTCTCTCAGCTAGGACTAAAATACTAATAACATTGTATTTTATTCTTTTTCTAATTATTTGAACAGAGGTACATAAGTATATTGTCCAGTAGTTCAGACTTCCGCACTGAATAGATGACATATCTTCAGTATTAACACTGAATAGATGTCATATGTGTAGTATTAACACTGAATAGATGTCATATGTGCAGTATGCACTGAATAGATGTCATATATGTAGTATTAACACTGAATAGATGTCATATGTGCAGTATTAACACTGAATAGATGTCATATATGTAGTATTAACACTGAATAGATGTCATATCTGTAGTATTAACACTGAATAGATGTCATATCTGTAGTATTAACACTGAATAGATGTCATATCTGTAGTATGCAAAAGACAGCCACGCCAACGCAGTCTCACATCCAGTCATTTGAATTCCTCCTCCTCTGTATCTCACTATTAACCTTAACCCCATGACAGCTAAATGCTTTCCACCTTGCAAAGCGTTGCTACGCACTCAGAATGCAGAGTGTTGAGTCCTGTTTAAAGGAATATTTCACTTTAAAGTGAAATTTAAAGTGACATCTTAGCGGCCCGGCCTCATTCCTATACAAACCCATTTTACTGTATCTTAATTCTTTGTACGCCGTTCTCGAGCTGCTTGTGGATTTCCCGTTAGAATCCTCCCGCCGGTCAAGCGGACGGCGCGTATCACGACGAAATATAGATTTCATTCTTTAATCCAACTATTAGTCCGAGCGCATCGTCTGATAATGATCCTGTTGCTGACTTTCATTTGGGACAGAATTGGCGACAACTTTTTTTTGTCCCATTCACATTCATTCAATCCAATGCATTCAAACGGCTCTCCTCCGGTTTGCCCCCTGAATGTCGTGAGCGCATGGGTAAAGCAGCCAGGGCTACACTGCTCTTCCTGACTTGTGACCCGGATGTTTTTGCTCAGATCGTCAGACGAGAGGTCAGCCAAGACAACAGAAACAGCATGACAGAAACAGCACATCCTGTTTAGGAGATCTGAGCTTCAAAATAAGGGTTTTTTACCGATCGAACTGGTTTGAGCCGTGGCAATGGGGAGAAAACAAAGAAGATCCGATCGCGGTAAATGAGTTAAGACTCCATTTTAACCATAATAGATTAATCAAAAACATCCAATCTGTATTTATTTATTTTTTATTTTTTTTATTTTTTTCTGGTGACTGATATTCTTCTCCTAATACATGAGGGGTCCTGGTGAATTTAATATACACCAGGGGGTTTTCAACCTTTTTCACACTATTTATTCAGCATTTCAGCCACGGGGGACCACCATTAGATGTTGAGTTTAGTCTCTCGGACCAAAAACTAAGTATTTTCAAGATTTTCGCCCACAATTTGGGAGATAAACTGGCAAAACGTTGATCAAAATAACATATTTTTTACTTTCTCTAATTGTGTAGATTATTGAAAATGAAGTATTTCAGCTGTTACAGTATATAATTTAACTCTTGAGAGTCTGAAATGAAAACAAATGTTCCCGTAAGGGTCCATTTCATTTTTTATTGTTATTTTTCTACTATTCATTTATTTTTAAAATATTGTTTTAGAAAAGGCCACAGCCTGAGGACTAAAGAATGAAGCAATAACAATGAAAGAGCCCCCCTCACATGTTAGAATGTGTGTGTGTGTGTGTGTGTGTGTGTGTGTGTGTGTGTGTGTGTGTGTGTGTGTGTGTGTGTGTGTGTGTGTGTGTGTGTGTGTGTGTGTGTGTGTGTGTGTGTGTGTGTCTGATGGCATTAACAACATGCAAATGTCACCCGATGATGTGTCAAGGCAGTGTGTAATCAATCAGGCCTAAGGATAAATCCATGTCCATATATAGAGATCCATCCATGGTGATCTACTGCTAGAGAGAGAGTTAGTGTGTCTGCTTGGGTGACTCCATCGGTGGAGCGTGTTGCGTGGGATGACCTTTAACCTTCCTCTCTCTCTCTCTCTCTCTCTCTCTCTCTCTCTCTCGCTCTCTCTCATCTCGCTCTCTCTCTCTCTCTCTCTCTCTCTCTCTCCTCTCTCTCTCTCTCTCTCTCTCTCTCTCTCTCTCTCTCTCTCTCTCTCTCTCTCTCTCTCTCTCTCTCTCTCCTCGCGCTCTCTCTCTCTCCCCTCCTACTCATTCCTTTAGCTGTATAATGTATAGTGTACATTACACAGCATATATAATGTAATGTATATTTGCTTTATAATGTATTTTATAGTGTATGTGATATACAGTCAGAAAAAGGGGGAAAAAACACCAACCGTACTGTATGTTATTAGAGGAATGGTGGTGGTGTTGGTGGGGCAAATATACTGTAGGTGGATCTAGAATTTGTGTATCCCTGATTGCTACGTTTTGCGTGTCTGAATGTCACTTAGCTGCAAATCAGTCCGGAGACAAAGGCATCTGGACTGGCATTCCATAACTGCATCCTGTCACGTAAATGGTAAATGGTGCATTTATATACTGTAGCAGCCTTTATCCAAGGCCCTTTACAAATGCATCACATTCACCCATTCACACACACATTCATAGACTGATGGTGACAGAAACCATGCAAGGTACCTACTAGCACATCAGGAGCAATTAGGGGTTCAGTGTCTCAGGGACACATCGACACTAACTCTGGATGAGCCCGGAATCGAACCGGCAACCTCGTCGTTACCATCCGGTGACTCTACCACTTGAGCCACATTGCTGTTGTTGGTATGCATACTGTCTGCACGAATGCATATAGCATGTGATATTCACCCGCATTTCGGCAGGATTAGCAACGGATTGCTTATATTAACGGATTGCCCACGTCGCTTCGCGCCATGGGTGATGAAGCCGCACCAATACCATTTTCAGTTACAGTACATTTATTAGTCAAGTAAAGCATCAATAATAACATCAGTTGTTGTTGAAGTTGCAACAGACACGCAGCATGCATAAAGCTAAAGGTCTGACTCAGAGAGTTTTCTGTTTTCAATGATGAAATGCTGTTGGTTTAGTGGTGACACAGCTGTAGTTAGTTAGTAGCAGTAGTATAGTGTTTCAGATCATTCTAAATACTAGCACTTGTCCCTGGTGCTGAACGCTGTACTGGAGACAGTGGTGCTGTCCCTGGTGCTGAACGCTTTACTGGAGACAGTGGCGCTGTCCCTGGTGCTGAACGCTGTACTGGAGACAGCGGCGCTGTCCCTGGTGCTGAACGCTTTACTGGATACAGTGGCGCTGTCCCTGGTGCTGAACGCTCTACTGGAGACAGCGGCGCTGTCCCTGGTGCTGAACGCTGTACTGGAGACAGTGGCGCTGTCCGTGGTGCTGAACGCTCTACTGGAGACAGCGGCGCTGTCTGTGGTCCTGAAGCACTCACAATTTCAATTCAATTCAAATGTCTTTATTGGCATAAGAAAGCACTAATTCATAAAATGTTTATGAATTCGTGCATAGAAGGAACATGTTATTCCAAACAGTTCTATCTCCATCCATCATGCTCCCCAGCTGGCCGGGGGGCGGGGGGGGGGGGGGGGGGGGGGCATGTCCCCTGGGCCACCTACCCCAGGGGACATGGGAGAACATGTGGGGTATCTACCCTAGGGGACATGGGGAGAACATGTGAGGGTATCTACCCTAGGGGACACGGGGAGAACATGTGAGGCTATCTACCCTAGGGGACACGGGGAGAACATGTGAGGGTATCTACCCTAGGGGACACAGGGAGAACATGTGAGGGTATCTACCCTAGGGGACAACTAGGGCACTTTCTAATACTACAAACGTACAATTAGCCGCTTTGATGTTCAGTACTTAGAGAGAGGAGCAAACAGAGGTTTATTAGCGCTCTACAGGCTGATAACAGAGATAATAAGACAGGAGGAATGCTTAGAGCAGCAAATCACACACATAATGTTCCATAAAGGCTTACATGTGTTGCACTTTAATAGCCTTGTGTGTGTGTGTGTGGGGGGGGGGGGGGGGGGGGGGGGGGGGGGGGGGGGGGGGGGTGTGCTTGAAGCTGAGCATGTTGCTGATGCAGACCAATTTTGTCTGCACACAATGATAAAAGGATGCACACACACAAACACACCACACACACACACACCACCACACATTAAATTGCATGCACGTGCACCAGTACACACACACACACAACACACACACACACACACACACACCCACACACACACACACACACACACACACACACACACACACACACACACACACACACACACACACATGCACACACATGCACAGAGAGAGAGAAATGGAGAGAGAGGGAGATTAAGGACAGCACATTTTCTTCATGTGATGAATATGTTATAGTTTTCCAAGTGTAAACAGCACAGAGGTCTTATATAGGACATTATCAAGGCTAAAAGGACATCACAATGGTTGCCGTCGTGGTCCTATGTATTCAATTCATCAACAGAGCACAGTGGACACTTTAAAGGTAATAGAGGCAACTTTTTAGCCAAAAATCTAAATGGATGTACAGCTATATTGTTTGTCTTTTCCCCTCTACGTTGCTTCTGCTTTGATGCTGCAGCTGTTTCCCTGCAGACACTTTGCTTCGTCCTGCAGATGGGCCAGAATGTTGTCGTTGTCAACAAATCATGAAAACAACAAAACATTCGAGGAAAGGGAGCGTTTTAGCCAATCACAGCACAGCAGTCTCCAGCAGATTCATAATGAGCCAATAGAGTGGAGTTAGATTCTGTTCTTAAACAAATCTGTTTACAAACACAGTGTTTATTTGTATACACACTAAAGTTCCCTTTATCACCTTTAAGTTATGCAATACGAACAAAACAATACAAATGAATACATTTATAGATAGACAAGGGAAAAGACAGCAGTGGATTAGAACTCATTTAAAGCAGATTTAATGATAATGATGAGGGGAATTTTAGCACCTTTCATAACAGCGTTCTAAATATAGTGCTTAATTCACAGAGTGTGGATTAAAAAAAGCAGCATAGCAGCAACATAGTAAGGGAAGAAAAAACATCATTAATATAAAAACACATGTGACTACACTTGTAGTTTCTTGACAGACCCAGGACATATTTGAAAGAAATTCAGGCCATTCCACAGGCTGCTGGCAGAGCAGTGGAATAGATTCCCTTCCATGTGCGTTTTTGTCAAACTGATGGAACTCCGTTCAATCGAATTCTAAAACACACGTTTACATTGTCAAACTGAGTGTCAAAAATACAGTACAATAAAAACAGTTGAAAATGGGGGTAAATATATACAGTTGAGGGTTGAACAGCATTTTGTAGAGTTATGTCACATTGCATTGTTTTGTGCATGTTATAACAGGCTGTAGAGCTTTTTGTTTGTTTTTCTTTAAAACAGTGGTTTCCAACAGGTGATCTGGGACCACCATGGACCTTGATGGGTCCCAGGTGTCCCAGGCTAAATGTTGTAAAGTTTGATTGATCAAATGCAACTCTTTGAGGGCGTAAACATGAAACCAAATGGACCCTTGCGGGTCCATTTGGTTTCATGTTTACAC